>JASCIV010000080.1:0-52825 GCA_030374735.1 Gracilaria caudata
CTACGGTTTGACTAGGTTTCAATTGCTGAACGTTGCGCAACAGAAAGCGGAAGAGTGAAGATTTGTTCAAAAACCAGGGCACCCCTCAGTAAGTGCGTGGCACTCGAGAGAACACGCATTGCGGGGTTGTTCAGGGGATTATTTACAACTATCAGCTCCTGTACTGATTAACATTATGTAATTTAAGTTAAAAATGAACCACGTGTAAAAGATACAAATAATAGATATTATCTATGCCGTATAAACACTGACTCGAGAGACTCTCGAGTCACAAGAATATATTTGGTGAAATCGGCGGGGCTGCTTTCGAAGTGGCTGCGTGACAAAATAATCCGTACAAAACCTAGCGTGAAGTGCAGTCTCGTGACGTGGAAATTCGGTGAAGCTATAATTGGCAAGGAACTTGAACAAAAACGGCCAAGCTCGTGCTTTTCATGTAAAGCGCTAGCTTTACCATCCTGCTGGTAATCAATGTAATAATGCAATAAAGCTCTACCAAGGGTAAGGTTAGCAGGTTCAGTTGAAAGAAAAACCTCAGCTGGTGTACATTTCACTCTCAATAAACGCCACAAAGAGCCAGGGAATGTGTTTCTGTTGGCTGAGCTTAAGACAAGTGATCTTGGTATGATACCTTGACAGCATCTGTGCCTGCAACCCGAGAAGGGAGAATTTAGGATTTAGGAGTTGAGTCCCTTTTTTGCGAAAGGATCGCACAGAAAAAGACGATTTTCGACAAGTTCTCGAGTGGTGAGCCTCGAGGATGATACTTAGCCGTTGTTACGGTAGACAGTGTACGACAGCAGCAGGAGCGGTTATGGTGAAGTTGAGGGGATGTAAGTTGGTAGGATTCGCTGCAGGTGTGTTTTGACTACTACAAGAGAAGAGTTTGCACTTTTTGCTTGTGACCAAGCTTGGATGGTACTTGGCGGCTTATTGCGGTTCGAATTGTATCATACAATTTGTATGCATACGCTTGCGGTAAAGAATAGTTATTTGCTGATGGCTTCTTTGTTTGCATAAGCTCTAAAATTAAATCTGCAAGTGCCGTTGGTCTGGATGTTTGAGGAAAGAGAGTGTTGATCACCGTGATGGTGTTGGACTGCACAATAAAAAGAATGGACCGAGATGATGATGGTGGCAAGAGGTTGGGACAAGTGGTGACGATTGAAGGCGCTTCACGCGGTCCTGACAGCATCGGTAAGGGAAGCGGATGAAATGTGTTTGCAGTATGATGGAGACTGCGCGGGGAGCCGTGTGAGTGGCGGAGCTTGAGACTTCAAAGACGGTTGACATGTCTCGCTCTGTGACAAACGAACGCTTTTCTTGGTGGAGGACACCGCAGACGTGAACATTATGATATTATTTGAGAATGCAAGAGGCTTTTTTTTGAGTGGACGAGGTGTTGTCGAAACATGTGGCGGAGGTAGTTGCGATGCATGGTCGATGCAACTATCTAAGGTCAAGCGTGACTGTGTGAGCGGGCTCGCATCGTCAGCGCGTGTAGCACACTGGAGCGCTCTTACAGCGACAGGACAAGCAAGCGCCGTTCCCAAACAAGCTGCGACGAAAGCGCACGGCTGACGCCGGGAGACCAAGCGTTGTGGTGGGCGCGCGCAGTGGTGGGCGCGCAGTGGCGGGGGGCGCCCGCCGCCTGCGCTGAGCACCACGAGGAACATCATGGGATGCACATACAAGGGGACATACAACGCCCGTCACGTCGCGCAGCCACCGTGTCTGTATGGCTCCACGCGCACATGTGTTGCGCAGGCAGCAACAGCGCGGCGTGACACCGCACTGCCGGAGCCGTCGCGGTACGTAACGCCCGGCTTACCCTGTCGCTCGCCGGCTTGAATTATTTTGCACATAGTATTTTTTCCACTTCACGATCTGTCTTGTGCTTTTCGTCATACACCAGCCCCCTCTCCCCTTCAGCCATTATTTAACAATCGTGATTTCGCGTTTGGGTTTTGTGCTGACTGCGTGTGAGCGAGCGCGAGGCTATGCAGTGCTGGAGAGAGCTGCGGCGTTCTGTCAACGCAGCCCACTGTTGAATTGTGACTCACAATTTGTGAGCGTTAGCGCGTGCCGCGCCCACGTGCCCGCCCGAGCGTTGCCAACCGCGTCACGCTGCTTCAAGCGCGCGCATTCCCGGCTTTCACCCGCGCAGCCTGTCGTTTGCCAAAACCTGTCTCAGTGTAAAACGCTCGGCCCTCTTGTCCATCCTCAGCCTTTCCCACGTGCCCCCCCGCAACGCTTACCCCAACTCTCTTTTCGCTCGTCATCCTGCTCCTGCGCCCCGCTCTCACCCACGTGCCTTCTTCCCCGTCTCTGTAGTGATTCCGCGCTGCACCTCTTCATGCCCCGTGCCGCCAACGTCTCATTCAAGTTTCCGACACTGTCAACCTCCACCAAGCAGCCGTCTTCCGAAAAGATGACTCTGGACAGTCTTTACGCTCCCACCACCGGCGGAGTCTTCCAAAAAGCTCTGCGCCCAACGATTCGCCGCGAGAGACTTGTCGGCATCACTGCCTTTGTCGGTGGGTTTTTAGTTTGTCATTTGTTCCTCACTTCCGGCTCAGCCATCCACAACGGCCTGTTCGAGAAGCAATCAGCCAGGCCGTATGCACCGCCTGCCACTCAATACGTTTACCCTCCACCACCGTACGCCGCACAGCCGCAGTATATGCCTCCGTACGCTATGCCCAACGTCGCCGCTGCACCTAATACGCAGCCTGCAACAATCCCTGCACAGCCTGTGCTGCAACCGCAGCCTGTTTCAGTTCACACTTCTGCCTCGCTCAGTCCATCCACTTCTTCGGTTCGTTATTGCGAGGATACCTCAAGGAATGATGGCCCATGCATTTTTGATATCGGTCACAACAGCGGACAGGACACGCGCAATTATCTTAACGAGCATCCCAAGTCTCGAGTCGTCGCCATAGAAGCCAACCCTACACTTGTGGCAAGTTCCCAAACCAAGTTTGCCGATGCGATCGCCACCGACAGACTCCGGTTGGTGGGCATCGGCATCACCGCCATCGACCCGAAGAAGGAGCACACTGCGCGTCCGAAGCTCAAGTTTTACGTCAACAAGAACGACAAGTTCAGCAGCTTTGTTGAGAATCTTGGATGCCGAAACTACAAGGGACAAGTCACTTCACCGGGTGATCGCGAGTTCTGTTCCGTGATGGAACTTGATACCAGAACGTGCGCCGATCTTGTGAGAGAGTATGGTACGCCCATCTACATGAAGATTGATATCGAGGGTAAGGACAGGGCTTGCCTCGAATCGCTGGAGGCGCTTCCGGAATCCGATCGTCCCAAGTACACCTCCATCGAGAACGTGACTGAGCTTGATATCAATATTCTGCTGAAGTTGGGTTACAAGAAGTTTAAGGTTGTGAACCAAAACATATTGCAGGAGGGTACCACAGATGAGGAAGAGG
The DNA here is from genome assembly GCA_030374735.1 of Gracilaria caudata. Lineage (NCBI taxonomy): Eukaryota > Rhodophyta > Florideophyceae > Gracilariales > Gracilariaceae > Gracilaria > Gracilaria caudata. The sequence goes on from JASCIV010000080.1 coordinate 3,447, forward strand.
GACATAGTGGTCCTTGGGGTGAGGACGCTGACGACGCGTTTACTGGAAAGAGATGGCAAACGGCCGATGAGTTGAAGAATAGGTTGCCGCTGAAGACCAAGACGATGGTGGATGGCGTGCAACGCACACTTTGGTATGACTTGCATGGAAGCAAGTAAAATACTTCAGAAGTCATCGAAAAGGCTGGTTTTGAGCATTGCAAAATTTTCTTTATTCGGTAATCGCTGGCTGACGGAGGTGGTATGAACAGGGGAAAAGTACGCATCGTTTGTTTTCCGGTTAAATATTATAGATGCTGTTCGTGTGGGAGCGGTAGTGTGTTTGATCGGGAGAGCTGTTGGTTTGCAGCGTGGTACAACGTGTTGCCTCGACGAGGTTTATGGCTTATGTTTTCGCATCGTCGACGTCGGCGTGAGTGGCGTATGGAACACGTTGGGGTATGCGTAGAAAAGAGCGAATAGTTTTGATCAGCCTGTACCTTCGTACTTCGCGGCACACAAATAGAGTGTGCGAGCTTGTCTATTTTTCAAAAAGGAACTTGAGTTCGTTCTGGTGAAGTGTATGCCTCTGGGAAGGGCCGTATTACGCTGTAGGATCGAATGGGCGCACCAGCCGCAGGTTAGGTCACCAAAAACGTTTTTAAAGCGTGGCTTTTGATCACTACCTTCGTACACGTACACGCGTAAGCGGCTGAGGCTCAAGCCCCGGATTCACTTTATCTAAGTTACACGTACTGCATTGAAGCTGGTCGAGTCTCGTGTGTGAAGATACTAGATTATTCATCTCCCCAACGGGGTAACTTCCCCGCGTAGCTGGCCCAGATAAATATGCAGGTTATTTGGTGCGACTGTCGCAGACCGAGCGCGCAAATGTATAACGGTACTGTACACGTACCGACGGTATCCTTGACACTTCAAGAAGACTGTGTCCACGGAGAGCATTCCGCGTTGAAATCGTCTGCAGATGTCGCACGCAACGGAAGACTCGCATCATGCGAGTCTCATGATGCCATTCGGAGTGTCGCAGCCGAACGCTGCCAGTGCTGATGATTTTGACAGCTCGCGTCGTGCGAAGTTCGCACTGCAAACACGCCGCGCAACGTGCCAAGTGGAGAGCAGCGCTGCTCACAACAGCGAGCCACTTGGCACCCATCACGCACTCAAGTTACCATCACGCCTTCATCACGTCAGGCGTGACAGTATCAAAACACTGTAAGCACAGGGGGCGCTCTTTCGCTGCAAGGGATTGATCCCGTTCCCACGAAGACCTTCGGCCTTGTCTTCGACGTCATGCATACACCGGAACTGGGAATTTGAGAGGGTTGGCTCGAGTGCGAGTGGGTTCTATTGTGCTGACATTCCCATCATCCTGACGCTGAACGTCAGCGGCTGAAGGAAGATGTGAAAACAAAGCTCATGCTCTGGAGTGGCGCCGGAGACATCCATGACCGGTTTACAGCCGCCGCAATAAACGTCCGCTTACCGCCTATTCCTCTGGCAGACACGTCAGCATAGGAGGGTCACTGGCTTATCCTGTTCAAGTCGGGGCAAGCTCACTGTCTATGTAATTTACAACCCTGAACCTGAACTACCCGAGCTCACTCATTTGAGCGCTTACAACGCTTCCCCCCTCAGCCTTCTCACTCTTGCTTCCATTCTGGGTGTCCACCACCAGGCCGGTACGCTTACTCAACGCAACTTGCAGCGCCTCCGAGATCCGCTTAGCCATGAAGTGCAGCGCACGTCTGGCATTAACGCTAACTTGAATCATGTTAATGAACCCATGAGGCATACTCTCGAAAACCTCGAAACAGTCCACCGTGCGCCCTGCGTTTCGTAGTCGATGTGCAAACAAAGCAGAATCATCCAATAACGGGTCCAACGACCCGCACAGCAGTGTAATTGGCGGTAAACACCTCAGTTGCTCATCAGAAGCTAATGTCGGAGAGAGTAACGGACTGTTGCAATCGGCATTGTCTTCCCCGACGTATGACTTCAAACACAGTTCTAGTACCGAGAGTGGTAGCATCGGATCGAAAAACGACAGTAGACGGGAAGGGCTCCACGCGCTCTTAATGTGTAGTGCAGGATATGCAACACACACCGCATCAGGAGGACGCACACCAAGTTCGTTTGCAAGCAGTGCCACAGACACTGCCAAGTTTCCTCCAGCCGAATCTCCCGCGAACACCACGCGTTCTGCAAGGGTTCCCAGTCGACTAGCATTCTGTAGCGCCCATAGATACGCATACATACATTCGTGTAGAGCAATAGGAAATTTGTGTTCAGGAGCTAGTTTGTAGTCAATAGAGAACATCACAGAGTCCGGAATATCTGCGCATATTTCTTTCATGAATGCCTGATGACTCGAAGTGCTTTGTGACACGAATCCACCGCCATGAAAATGAACGATTAGACCGACTGCTGGCCTTGCTTCTTCTATGCCCAGAAAGGAAGACATATTGGACTGGATCGTCGTCACGCTTGATTTAAACGCGGATGCGAGGTAACTTCTGTCCACCACGTCACTCCACCCACTGGCTGCTTTGGCTAATAGAGGTGCCTCGTTTTCGACCACAGTCGAACTAACAGGTCCTGTTGATGACACCTTCGCCCTGTGTGCGTCCTGTGCATCACGGCGCTCGTTCTTACTACTTGAGATCGGTGATGATTCCAAACCACAGGTTCTTCCGTTTGCTACTGTCTTCGCGGATGAAGGTTTTGTTGCTTTCGAACTCGTGGAGGCGGAAGGTGTCGATTGTTGTTTCTTGAGCGTTCCCGCAGAATGTTTCTTCCCGGGAAGAGCGATCGGGCGGTTTTTGAAACTTATCAGACGCGCCCGCACGGGTGAGTCAATAGTCATGAACACTTCTCGAAGACGTCCGCTGTGCCACGGACTATCAACCGGCTCCATACCTCCCTCAGCCCCAGGCTGGGGTATAGCAAACATGTTGTCCATAGCCACATCTGTGCTCACGAAGCTATTAACGCCTGCTACCAACGGCTCTTCTACAAGGTTCATAAACTTGCGTAATGTAACAATAGACATCTCGTTTTCATCAACACCAATACGTGAAACACCGTCAATAGAAAAGCCCATGTTATCCATCAGAACCATATTGGAATAAACCCATCCCCATCCAAGCATGAAGACATTCTTGACGAACTGAGGAGATGGGTCATGCTCAACATGAGACTTGTGCACTGATCCTCGAGCAATATTAACTACGCGTAGAACGTTTCGCATTTCGGGTGCGTAATGGAAACCAAAACCTCGACCATAAAAGTCATCGAGTTTTATAGCCGCTCGGAATTTTGCAGGCTGAAAGTCGCGATCCACCTCTGTACCCTCTGACACAGACAAGAACAGGGTTTGAGATACATCTACGTGCTCAATTATCCTGGACATTAGATGTATTATGCCATACATTGCTCGAAGCTGCCCATGATGGGTCACCATTTTTTCGAAGCACGACACAACGTTCAGAGGAGGAAGAAAAGATCTTGACCTCACATTAGCAGCATCCAGTATTGCATTATTGGACGTGTTAAAGAGAGACACCAGGATGCGTACAAGGGTATCAATACCATTACAAACCAGAGATGATCCGTGAGTAAGTCCCTCTTCCTTACCAACGCATGCAGCTCCACTTTCTAGAAGCGGTATGATGGGTTGAAGCTTATCCATGACTGTGCGAATAGTAATTGAAAACGCCTCTGCTTCGCGAAAAGTGTCCATTTGAATGGCTGAAGGTTGGGTATTTGATGACTCAGGGCGTAAAGAGTGCGATAAGGCATCGGCAGCGCCCTGACAGGCACGAGCCGCTTGTGATAATTCAGCTGAGAGTTTCATTGCGCTGTGGAAAAGAGAGTACTAATTGACCAGCTGGTTCGAAACAGCGTACTCAGAATGGATATAGATCTGGAAGTCTATCGCATGCCAGACATCTGCTCCTCGCATAATAAGCAGTTATTTTAGCGCGGTAGCATAGAGACAACATGCTTCGCTCCTCTGAGGTCCTTTAGTCCACGAAGTTCGCGGCTACGAACCGATATTCCTGCGCTAACGGCGGACCACGGCAGGCCACAAGCTGAACAGTTTCAACAGACCTCCATGATACGAAGTGGCACGCGAAGGTACATAGAACGCCTTCAAATGGTGTGGTGATTTTGTTAATTATCACCTGCCGATTCGGTACAGACTCACGAGCTTCCACGTTGATACCAATTTTAACTGAAAAAGTTCGAGAAACCAAAGTTAATGACACAATGTCAAGTTGACGGAATTCTTCGTCGTCAACTTACCACGTTCATCTTCATTGTGCTGCTGCTGAATTCCTTTCTCCGATACGGTCACCGGACATAAACGTGAAACCGCTTTATCGTTCTGTGGGATTTGAGAATGCACAGAAATCATCAATGATGCAGCTCGTGTACAAAGTGAAAGATCTGTCATGTAGCTCCCGATTGCATATTTTTTTAGCCTACTATGCAACTGACACCGGACATGCAGGGTAGCTCGCACTTTTACCTGCTCTGGCAGTTCCAACTCATTACTGTTTATCGCTGAATTTAAGCTGGAGACAGGTATGATCATTCTATCCGTTGAACGTGCAGACCTTTTCGCCGTACGTAATGACTCAGTGGCACTCTATGATTCCGCGGCCAGGATAATGTAGTACAGCGTAGAACGTACCATACTGTGCAACCCCTTTGTTCAATCCACAGATGTGCCGTAACAGTCTGAGGATTATGACCATGTCGACTCTTAGACTCGAATCACGACTGGTTCTAGGGACCAACGCTCGTGAAAAGGTCTAAGGATGAGTACCGAATGTCCGAAAATCACATCAAGTGATATCTTTACGCAAGAGAAGCAAATGCTCACAACCCTTGAGACTATAACCAAGTCTACAAACAGTTTTAATTCCTTCAGTCCCACTTCGGTCCTCGTTCTACGATACTATACTCATCGCATCACTTCCCGACCCCATTTCAGTTGTGCCATTTCCAGATCTCCCAAGCTCACGAGCTTTCATTTCTGCCTGCCGCACAGAAGCAAAGAAGTGATGGGCCATTGCTTCCTTTGCTGTGATTCTCTTCTGGTGGTCATACAACAGCATGAGACTGAGTAAATCCAACGCGTCTGGAGTGGCCAAGTGTCTGGTTTCCTCCCTGATAAAGCTCTCCCACGATTTCTTCTGGTGGGATCCTAGCAAAGCCGTAAAGTTATCGTCCAACTGCAAACCGTACTTGGTCAGATAGTCCTGAAGATCTTTGGTCCCCAAAACCTTCGCAATCTTCACCAACTGGTCCTGGTTGTCATGACCGTGAAAAAAGGGCTCTTTCCGGAAGATCATCCCTGCCAACATGCATCCAAGGGACCATATATCCAGAGAGTAGTCATAGTCTTGCAAGTCCACCAGCAGCTCAGGACCTTTGAAATACCGAGAAGCAACACGAACATTGTACTCCTTGTGTGGGAAGTAAAACTCGGCGAGACCCCAGTCAATGAGTCGAAGTCTCTTGTTTTCATGGTCTACCACGATGTTGTGCGGCTTCACATCGCGGTGCATCACTCCGTTCGAGTGTGCATATTCCAAGGCTTTGAGCACTTCGTAGATATAATATCGCACATCAGCAGATGTAAACTTGGGAAACAAAGTCTTGAAGTCCTGGTTGTTAATGTACTCGAAGATGAGCGAAGGCACCTTCGAATGCGGATCACGGCAAATATCCTTCAACTGGACGATGTTTGTACCCCCACACAGACTTTGTAGGATCTTTATCTCGCGCTTAATCTTCTTCTTCTTGACTGGCTTGAGAATCTTTATTACACATTTCTCATTCTTTAAGACGTTCACTCCTTCGAACACATCCGAATACTTGCCACGACCAACTTTTCGGACCACTTCGTAATCGTCTTGATTGCTGGTAACGATCGAAAAGGAAGCGAGGAATACGTGGCGTCGCGCAGTGTCGCGTAGAGCGTGTGAACAAGACTTTTGGTTAGAATCATGTCGTGCACACAGAGGTGGCTACCAACTAGCGAAAGACGCAAGATCAACGACTGAAAGGCTTGGTTCAGAACGATTGCAACTTACCCCCATCGGACTTGCAGGTTGTCGTAGTCCCAGTAGTCGGGCGAGCGTCGTACGTTAACATCGCTGTAGACGGTAGCGACGCTCAATATGCCATTTCGCTGCCGTCTGACCCGAAGGGCGGCACTTTCCGGCCCTCCAGGGCCTGCGCCGCCCTGGTCGTATCGACGAATGGTCTCCACCGCGCTTCACCTTCGGCCACAATGGCCTGCGAAATAATCGTTGAAATCAAGGAATTGTGTCCCTCGAAGCGTTGTCTTCAGCCGTCAGTTTTGATGCGCAATACTGGCGGTCGATGAGTTTGGTATTCGGTGACGGCGCTCGACTTCAATGGTCGCAAAGCCAACGAGGAGATGAAAGACCAGTAGCTCGTTTAGACGCACGCGCATACGGTGAACATTTCGTTGCGAGGGGCCTGGAGCTTGCACGCGCGCTTCGAAGCCCGCTATAAAATATCCTGAAAACTGTCTACGAAGGGTACATTGTACCCGGTACAAGGGTACTTACAACATATAAATTTGTATTTCTACCCTGAAATCGATATCGAAATCCGACGAATTAAAGGCGTTTGCTGTACACACAACAAATACTGAGTCTATCCTAATAGCCGCGTAGCCCTCAACAGATCACGCAAGGTAGCCCTTTAACCCTTGTTAGCTTGATGCGCAGGTACGAAGCACACCTCCGGCAGCACATATCGAAAGTATGTGATGCCGTGTTTGCTCTGCGCGGAACATCGAGAGGTAGAAGGCGTAACGGGTATTGTTAGCTTTCGGGGAGCCGTCACAGACATGCATCCGACTCTTGCTCCTCATCTTCATCCCATGGTACGCTCAGACGCGCATTCAATTTCAATGTTGTTCAAGAGCGAGATACCACATCCGAAAACGTCTCTAACATGTGTTGCTAGTGTCAGGAAGCAATCGAGGTTCTAAAGCAATGCCATAAGCAGCACCAGTTTGCGAAGTTCTTCGGTGCCTGCAACGATGCAAAAGCCGCGCTTGACAAGTGCCTTTCACAAGAATACCTCGTCAGGAGGGAACTCAATGCCGCAAAGGCCAAGAAGGAGAAAGAAAACCTCCGTCGAATCTTGGAGGAGGACAAGCAGATAAATTGAGCTATTGTAGCTGTACATTTAGTTCGTCAAGCAAAAGTTATACACGGTGCCCGTATGTTCACTGCGAGTTATGCCACCTACTCGTAATTTTCTGGTTCAAGAGTCAGCTGACCCTTGTTCACGTTTACAACAGCCATTTCTACATCCCCGTCTTCTCGATCGTGGGTAGCTGCATGCTCTCCGGGAATTGGCGAATCCGTAGCCGCCGAAGAATCAAGCAATGATCCTAGTTCATGCGGCGAGAGACGTTCAACTGCCGACACAGCGAGGGTTTGCAGGGTTCTGTTGGTAGCAATCATACTGCGAGTAGACGATGCCAACAGCGCCGGCCTTAGCCAGTTCTCATCCAGTCGGCTCAGCCTTTGAGCGAACAAACTGGCGAATGATGTGGATTCTTGAAGCATTGTACCGTTCGGGATTCCGTCAGAATCTTGGCTATCATCCTGGTCATCACTGTTTGGAACTTCTCTGGCTTCGTCCTCGACTCTAACCAACCTAAGCAACGGTAGCATACCTCCTCCCAATACGATTACCGTGAAGAGGACTATTGCAAGAGTCGAAGAGATTACCACTCTCCTTGTGTCATCTGAGCCGTTACGGCTAGGCAGACTAAGGGAAAGCGCCCAGGCGATTGCACCACGTAAAGAGCCGCTAAACCACATGATAAGCTGGGTCTTCTTTGATATCTTATCAGTCCGCCACTTGTTCAATAGATATGTGAGCGGGTAGATGTTGGCTGCTCGAGATACTAATGTAAAGATGATACCCCATACAATAGTGGCAATGTGCCATGAATGATTAAATGTTGTCAGCGCCGTCCCCAAGTATATGAACACAAATGTTTCTGCAAGAAAGGCGAGTGATCGGAAAACTTGCTGCGAGGATATTTGCGTGACTTTGGATAGGTTGTAGTGCGCATAATGAGCTAGAACAACAGAACTTGTGAGAATTCCTAAGATGCCGCTCATACCAATTCCGTCACAGAAAGGATAAGGAAGATAAGCCATGAGAAGATAGAACGAAAATTCCAGGGACGGACTGCGATAAAGGTTTGTATGCTTCAGTAGAAGGGCCGTGATTGCTGCTAGTATGGCCCCGACAATCACGGAACCAAAGAAAATGTAAACAAACTTAAACAATGGCCAATACCAACTTGTGACGGCATATCCAATTAGACGTGAGAAAGTACGATATAAAACAATGGCTACAGCATCGTTAAGAACCGATTCTCCAAAAACAAGGAAATGGAGTGTCTTATTAACCTTGAGAGCAGAAAAGATGGCAATTGTAGCAACAGGATCAACAGCAGAGAGCACTGCTCCGAAAGTCATAGCTTCCCAAAAGGAAAAGAAGTAACTGATTCCCAACACCCCGGCCAAGTACATGCCTACCCCAAAAGCTAGTGCAGAAATCAAGGTTCCGGGAACTGCGAGCAAAAGAATGCCTAGCCCCTCTGCATAAAAGTCAGCTTTGTTCAAAGAATATCCAGCTTCAAGTATAATCGGTGGAAGGATGAAGGTGAAGAATTGCTCCTGATTCGGCAAACTGAAACCAAGAGCATTTGCCGCACCACTGACTCGCACTATACTTCCAACAAGAATGCCAAGTAATACATACGCAATACATGAAGGCAAAAAGATGAGACGATTCTGAACAAGAATATAAGCGGCGAAAATGCATAACGTTAACTGTATGGTGAAAATGGACAGACCCACTCCAAGTGCAGCTTCCGCACCCTCATAGGAAACTGGTGGTGCACCCCCTTCCGCTCCACAGTTACAATCTGGACACTGAGTGGCTCTGTGAGAAGCAGAGCTTGTGGACCACATCGTGACGATAATAGCAAACGTTATGATCGTACCGCCGAAATAGACCCACGCGCTTCGACGAGTTTGAGACTCCGATTGTGTGGCTTGCTGAAGAAACTGAGAAAGTGAAGGAAACTGCTGGTGTGTAGAATTCGGGTCATCTGGTCTCACCATGTTAGGATTATCCACTGACATATCGATATAGAGTACTTCCAGGTGATCTTCTCTGGCCTTTGACACACGGACTCGTCGAGGATTTGTGCTGAGGGAAACGGTATGAAGGAGCTGGAGGAGTTAGCCCATGGAATGAATTCGAAAACTGGTTGAGCATAAAACTGTTCTCGGACTGATGATGCAAGTAAGGAGTTCAGACACAGAAGAAACTGTGTAGGCCCGTATAATGAAAGAGCGCTGAAGCTCAGAAGAGAAGGTGATGTGTTTAACCACAGAGTCAAAAGAGGCCAGACGCGGATGGAGGCGCAGTCGGAGGAGCCTTTGCTTCTGCAAGAAGGGCTGGCAGATGCTGATCAAACAATCATGATGTTCTCGGTGAGTGGATGTGCAATGTGCCATTGCGGGAAAATGTCAATGTGGGGTCTCAGTTTAGCCTACATTGCTGTTCAGATCAATCAGTAATAAACCAGGCATTCCACTCTTACACGTAGCGTAATGTGTGCACTATAATAATAATATGCGCGGCGACCAGCACTGACAAACTTCTGGGATATGTTTTCTTTACATTTCAACGTTTAGTATCCGTTTATTATGCAGAGGCTGCATTTGCGTACTAGACCTACTGCGGCTGGGATCCAGGCTCGCAGACCCGTTCAGCACATCCGTTCTCCTTGAACGTGAAGGCAGGCAGACTTGAGTTCCATGAAGCCCGCGAATTACATGTTCGGGAACGTCACGTTTTTCGAACGAACGCATTCGGCCTGCGATAAACCTACCTGCTGTTCGCCCGCTTATAATCATCGTCAAAGTCAAAAAGACCAATTCTCGTGCTAATCGAAACAATCGATCCTTCATTTCGGCAAGTTTTGAAGTCAAGAACGACTTAAGTTCCCATGTTTCTCTTTCGCTGGACCCCTCTCAGTGCAAAATCGAGAATAACTTGAAGCGGGTGTGAGAATAAGAACACCGTACGAATGCTCTAACCATGTTAGTCGAGACAAGATGGAAAACATCCTTGTTCCAATTGGCCCTCTTCAGGAATCCATGGCGACGAATTTCAAATGGTCTACGTTTTCTTTCCTTCCCATGGTTTCGCAAGCAAACGAATCAAGTACAGTGCCTCCAGACGAGAGAGCATACTGCTAACCCCGAGCTCCGATCGAAACCCACAAGGAGCCCGTATGATCTTGTTTTGTTCCGTCGTTCTCGATTTGTGGCACATCTGAACGAACTGTCACGTCGTCGGAGTGATTCTGCGCCTCCTCGAGATGAATCTACCGCACTTGAATTGGCATTGAAATCAGCAGGAAACGCGCATGAAGAACGCGTGGTAGCGTTCCTGGAGAATATTCTCTCCATTAGCGCATACCGCATTCCGTTTGCTCATCCTGATCGTTATAACATGACCATCGAAGCTATTCGTCGTCGCGAACCCATTATCGCTGGCGCTGCTCTCCATGACGACGCATTTGCAGGATATGCTGATGTACTCATCTTATCCGCTCTTGATCCGTATCTGACAGAGACACAACCTGCAAATGTTGACCCAAATGCCTACATTGTTTGCGAAATCAAACTGTCATCCTTTTCCACGATGGACTTTCTGCTGCAAACAGCTGCCTATGCTTCCATGCTAAGCATTATTCACAAAAGATTAGATATCAGACACCCAAGTCACGCATATCTCTGGCTAGGGTCACCTGAGAATCCACCGATTCGCCTTGACTACCGCGACCTCAAGTACTTCTTTCGGAGGGTGAAGAAAGATTTTCTAACGTTCAGCCAAAGCTTTGATGAGAGTGCCCCACTCCCGGAACCTGATGCGCCTCTCCAAATGTTATCACCTTGGAAAACCTTCGCCATGGAAACCCTTAATGAAGCGGATTCTCTTCATTTAATCGCCGGTATTCGACAGTCCCAAGTAGAAAAGATCAGATCCGTGTGTGGTGTATCTACACTTAGAGATTTCGCAAGCATGCAACTAAATGAATTAAATGGTTTAGTGCATCGAGGTGAATTGAGTGCTGCGTACTTAAGGCTTCAACAACAAGCTCATGTCCAATGCGAGTCTCGCAGAAACGGAAACATTTCTTATAAAAGGATTTTCCGGAATGGAAAAAGTATGCCTGAGTCCTCTGAAAGAGATATGTTCTTTGACATTGAGGGCTACCCACTGATTGAGAACGGTCTAGAATATCTGTTTGGTGTGTCCACCAGAGAGAAGGGCTCATTTCAGGCGTGGTGGGCTCATACACGAGCGGAAGAAGAACAGGCTTTCATTCAACTAGTTAATTGGATCTACGGTAGGATTGAAGAACAAAAGAAGAATGGAAGTATTCCGCCCCACGTATTTCATTATGGCCATTATGAAATCAGTGCCTTGCGAAGAATTGCAATGCGAGCGAAGACCATACAGGGTTTGGAGGCTGCTGTCAAGCTGGAATCCTTGCTCGAAAACCGTGTGTTTATGGATGTTTACAAGTTTATCAAGTCTGAGTTGCTTATAGGTGACCCAAGCTACTCTATCAAGATTGTGGAGAAGATAGTTGGCGTTGCCAGAGAACATGATGATCTCTCAGATGCCCAATCTTCCGTAGCTATGTACCACGAGTGGAGAATGAAGTATTTCTCAGAAGTTCAATGCGATGCCAATAATATCTCCCGCCACGCCACTCTGGAACAAATATGTGAGTACAACAAGCAAGACTGTGAGAGCCTCGTTCTTGTTGTCGATTGGTTATCAAGAGAGTTTCAGCCAAGAACCGTCGAAAGTTGGGATAGTGTAAACGAATCCCAAGAAGCTTCCGAAGCTGACGACAGTGATATGGCAAACAGCTTGATTCTTCCCGGTTCGTGTGGAAGAACAATCCCTCAGCGACAAGAGGATTCCAGGACTATTCAGAAAAGTGAAGAGTTGAGTCACCTTCTGATCCACGAAAATTCTCATGCTCTCAACTTCACTGCACGGCAAACTCTGTATCATCTGCTTGGGTTCTATGTTAGGGAATCGAGTCCTAGTCGCCGAGCTTTTAGGGAGAGGATAGAGGCTGCTGCGTCCGGAAGATTTTCAGAACTTCACGATGATGATAAGTGTATCACAGGGCTGAGGTTACTTGACGCAGGCAAAATTGGGAATGGTTCCAAAAAGATTGTACTGAGGTACTCTTTCAACAAGGAGCAATACATTGGCTTCTTCGAGGGTGAAAGTGTGGCTTTCATAATTCATTCTAGTACACCCTCTACCCCAGGAAACGAAACGAAGTCAGACCTTATTCACAGATTCATGTCCGCTTTGAGCTTTGAGCGTTTCGAAGGCCACAGATTTGGTGTTGTGTCCCTTAGCTTGAAGTGTGAGGAGGGATATACTCCGCCCAAATATGGATCCATCGTCAGCTCCGACGAGCTCAAAATTTGTGATTCTCCGCTGCGAAAGAGTATCCTACGCAAGGCTGAACAGTTGTTTGGGGAGGCAGACATTGATATGTCTGTGTCTTTATCAAGTGCGTTTCTGAACCGGCGCAGAGTTGACGAAGACTCCGAAGCAGAAACGTTGCGTAGTCTAAGAGGAAAGGATGGGCAAAGCGAAAAAGTTGCTAGCTTTCTCGCTTCCCTGGACAAGTCCGGGGTGTTTGTCATCCAGGGTCCTCCGGGGAGTGGAAAAACCTCCTTGTCGGCGATGATTATTCACACTCTTATTTCTCACCACAACAAGACAGTCGCAGTTAGTTCCAACTCTCATGCGGCAATAGATAACCTTCTCCGGTCTGTTGTACAACTTGGAATGGATTGCTCCGCTGTTTGCAAGATTGGCACAAAGTGTACAGAGGACGAAAGTATTCCCTTCAAAGGAAATCTTCGAGATATACAAGTGAAGCGAATCTCCGAGCAGAGCAGCTTTGGTCGAAGTCCTGCTTCCCCGAAGTCCTCAGCGAGCCCAAAACGAACACCAAGGCGCTTGCGAAGAAGTGCTGCTCTAATCGGAGCGACATGTTACCAGCTATGCCGGGAAGACAGTGAGGGACTTTTCGACTTCCTCTTCGTTGATGAGGCAAGCCAGGTCCCAGTTGCCAACTTTTTCGCTATGAGTTCGAGTGCCAAATATGCAGTCTTGGTTGGAGACCAGCAGCAGCTACAGATGCCTATAAAAGGAGCTCACCCGGGAGATAGTGGGAAGAGCTGTCTAGCTTACATTGTTGGTGAAGGTGTTACCACAGTGCCTCCATCCAGAGGTTTGTTTTTAGAACAGTCGTATCGGATGGCTCCAACATTGTGCAATTTTGTTTCCAATACCTTTTACGATGGTGCCCTACATTCCTCAAGTGCATGTGAGAATAACAAACTCTTTTTGGAAGGAACTCAAGGCAAGCAATTGTGTAGTGGCTCAGGAATTCTCTATCTCAACTGTGACTCGGAGTATGAAAATGAGCGAGAGGGGAACACCATGGGTAAACTGCATCAACCTGCCGAAGTGAACACTGTTGCCGAGCTCGTAGACAGATTATTGGGTTCAGAATATACAGTCCACTCGAAAACTCAAAAACTGTGTGCCCAGGATATTCTGGTTGTAGCACCTTACAACATACAAGTTCGAGCGTTGCGTCAAAAACTTTCACCCCAGATTCGGGTGGGAACGGTTGATAAGTTTCAAGGCCAACAAGCGCCGATTGTCATCATTTCTCTGTGCACTGGGGATCCGAATGGGAATGGTGGTGATGTGGATGAAGAAGGCCTCTTTTCACAGAGCAAGCATCCAGTTCAGGGTTCCGTAGATGGGTACTCTTCTCTAATGGATTCAACGAGAAAGGGACTCCACTTTGTCCTGCAAAAGAACCGATTGAACGTAGCCATATCTCGGGCTCAGTGTCTAGCTATCGTTGTTGGTTACTCGAACCCTCTTGCAAACGTTCGGCTAAGTCACTTCGATGATATTGTCATGACGGGTCTTTTCGAACAACTACGAGAAGAAGGAGAACAAGCCGATATGAACCTACTGAGGCTGAGAAACAATGGAACTCATGTTCCATAAATCTTTGCATCAGAATTGGGCATATCATGATATGATGAACGCCAGGATTGAACAGGAAACGCTCTACGCTTAGAAGAAGAAGAAGCTAGGTGTGCATGTAGAGGAGAGAGAGGGAGAGAGGATTGAGCCAAAGCTAGCTTTCATTGGAGAAGCGTACAGGGTACTAAGCTTGATCATCGTTCATCATGATGAAGTACGAAGTTGCAACGAACGAACAAGACTTCGAAGTGAAGTAAGGGCACGTGCATCTCGCCTTCCCGGGGTGTGCCTGTCTCCGATCCACTTTTCCGTGATCGGAGCGAAATGAGGGCAGGGCCGCAGACGGATCTCCAACGGAGGCCAAGAACTACTGAAGAAGTGAAGGTAACAACATTGTTTCACATTGTGAAGTGAACAAATCCACCCTTCCGAACGTCGCAGAATCGAACGTCATGAACTGTTGATTTGTGTACCTTTGTTACAGGGTATCAAAACAGAAAAGAAGAATACCCAATAGGCAAGACTCTTGCCGCAAGAGATGTCAAGCATTCTCATTTTGCTTTGAGCGGCTCTGGGGTTCCTTGTTTCTTCGAACCCCGGACGAATTTGGAAATCCGAGAAAGACCCGCAAAGTAGGGCTCAAGTCACTGTGATTGTAACATCGAAATTGAAAAAGTGTTCCCAACGAGCTATAGTCCGTACCTTTTGTGCGTACAGACGAGACGGTTTCCTTTACCAAAGTAACACTCGTTCTTTGCTTGCAGAAACCATTCCACTACCCGCCTTGTTTTGCGGGCAGCTTAAGGCTTGCGTTCCGGCGAGCTTCACCGAATTGGATTCGGCTCTTTGATTTTACAGAAACCTTTAAGAGATTGCTGGTAGTCGTTCAGGTCACAGTAACAATGAACACTTCGAATGTTTCGCAGTCTCCCCAGCTAACGCTTATGTTCAATCGGAAAACGTATAAGATTCCCATAAGGAACACTGTTACGGACTTACAAACTGATATTGCGAAGATCACGAGCATTCCACCTGAGGAGCAAACGATTCTGATTAAGGGGAAAAAGCTCGTGCTGGCGACCTTGACGTCCGTTAATTTGGAGGACATCGGTATAACAGGAAAGAGCAAAGCCATGCTCATTCACAGTTCTCCGTCAGGAAATCCAAGCATATCAATATCTCCAACTCTTCGTTCAGTACGCTCCTGTTCCGCAAAGGTTAACAAGCTTTCTAAAGATCTCAGTGAGGTTCGGCAGTCCATGAACAAACACTTGCAGGGATTTCTTGATGCAGCAATGACTAGGGAAGCTCTCGAAAGAGATCGAAAGGGTCTTCGAGTGATTGAGGAGGACTGCATGCGTGTACTCGAACAACTTGATAGTTTGGAGACTGGAGATGGTCGAGATGCAGAATCTATTCGCGTTGAAAGGAAAAGCGCAGTAACCAAGGCACAATCTATATTACGGGACATCGACAATGTTTGTGAAGATATCCAGACATTCCAAATCGACAAGCATGGGGAAATTGAAGCGCGACGAGGTAAGTCGTAGACATGAAGCCGGTGCTTTGTCATTTGGTCACTGTGGTACAGGGAAAGAGGGTTTTAGGTCATGTTGTTCAGGGATGAAAGAGTGTTTCAAGTCATGGCTACTGACAACTCTCCTAGCAAAGTAAAAGCAGGGGTGAACTCGAGTATACCTCAGCTATTGGTAGGCCGATGGCGAAGCGTTGAAGACTTGCTCGCACAGTTGCACGGTCAAGTTGGTGGTAGCCAGCGCCCAACCTGTGCAAGGCAAGCTATGGCGAAATCCGCGGGTGCTCTAGGTCTAAGAGTAACGATGTCGAATGGAGGATGTGAGGGCTTCAGAGGGACCTTTTCCTGCACTATCGGGCCTAGTACAGAACTCTGTCCTTTGGATTCACAGGACCATGAATGAAACCCGTTTGGTCTGAGCACAGGCTATCCCACATTGATTTTTTACTTCATGGAAGAAAGGCAAGTGATAACCTCCTCTCTTGCAAATGAAGTACACAAAATTTGGGAGAGTGACCTGCTGGGTCCCTTCACTGACGTAACCTTCCCTACTAAGAAGAGAATGACTTTAGGTCCGGCTTTACGTTGTCATGGATTGCATGACGAATATGTATGGCTTGCTTCTTGAGTCTCCCGTATACCTGGGTAATGCCTTTTCTTCGCACTGAGGCCAATTTTCCAATACAGTCTGCGAAGGTTGCACCAAGGTGGGCTCTTGTCAGGTGTTCATACTCGAATGTTGTATAGGAAGGTCTGCAGTACAGGTGAAAGGCAGTGATTTCATGTTGTAAGCATGGTGGGTTATCTGTCAGCGAAGAATCGCACAATTCTCACAGCTATTCCTTCGCCACCGTCGGATTTCATAAACATATCTAGCGAGAATCAAAAGGCAGGACAATATGTCTTCGGCCAAAGCGGGTTTGTCCCCGATGCCTCTATCAATAACTCCGGACTTTTTGCGAAAAGACTTGACGGAGCCGCAGAAGAAATAATCTTGGGATTCCTTTCGATTATAATGATAATGACGATTACTGAGCTCGTATTAACTATTCTCTCGAGCAAGCGACACAACCAAGAACCTGAGCAAAGCGATTTCGCACATGTTGCTCTCAAGGTGGATGGATTGCTACACTTTAACGGGAAATGGATGAGTTGCCGACAAAATTGGCTGCCGTCTCGCAGACGAGACAAGGAGATAATCATGACACTGTTTGCCGTACTGGTTGCCGCTCTCATATTCGTCATGGACATGGGGGCCGTTATTTTAACTCAACCGAATCACTTCCCAAGCCAGCAGTATTCTTACAACTTGAAAGGAAGCCATCCCATCGGTACCGAGTTTGGTTTGGGAAAGTTTTTGCGTAGGAATGCGATGGAGCGCCCATGTGTCACTCCAGTCTTTTCAGAATCGAATCCCTTTCGGAACTTTTCGCTCAGCGCGTGCCACACTCTCAATCTCGAAGTAGCCCACAAGAAGACCACAGACATTGTGAACTCTGTGAAGATAGGTTCATGGTTCCACAAAGGCGGCAGCGACCATATTGTATCTTTTGGGAATGCCAGTATTGAAATCAAGACACGAGCTATTGTCTACGGAGCGAGAGGTGGGACGAGGAGACTACTCTTCCCTGTCTTGCACGAAAGCTACTTGGCGTTCACACACTACTTGCATCAAGTTGTGATTTATATGATTTTGGAAGAAAGCTGCAATGCCAAGCACAAGACAAAAAACTGTGAAGAAGTTGTTGCGGAGCACAGAAGCGTAGCGGAAACGGTCACGAGAACAATTGGCTTGTGGACAACAAGGAGTGGTAAAGTAAAGAAAGAAGTACAAGGCTTGGAAACTACGTTAACTTTTGGTATTAACAAACCTTGGATAACAGTGTTTAAGAGTGTGGGACCACTGATGACTGCTGAGCTCATTGAAGAAGTCGGAGGTCGTGGTTTGTACTCTCATATTTCAACTGAGGAAGAAAATGATGGTATTCCAGGTCTCATTGTTGATGAACGGAGGCCGTTGGGAGTACTTGGGATGCTTCTCGGAACAATGTGCCTCGTATTGGCTCTATTTACGTTGAAGCGAATCCTACGTCCTGTTTATCTTGCTGATCGCGCGTGGGACAACTTTGAGAGAACCGTTCTGAATAGGTTTGACTTTGAGCACAGGAACTCGTCTGGTTCCACTATTTTTGGAAAAGAGGGCAGCTCCGATGGCTGCCTGCAGAGTTGTCCCATCAAAGGTTAGGAAATGGTTCTGCCAACGAAAAGAGTGGTTCACTGTTCCCTAAAACCGTAAGGTCCAGTAGCAAGACGAAAGACGGTGTTTGAACCCATTCCATCCTCACACAAACTTATGAGAGTTGCGGTAGACTCAAAGCTGATCTGAAGTTTAATACGTTCTTCCATTTCAGTGGACCGTCTGTCTAGCACACATTAAAACTAGAAAGCTTCACTTGGTGATGCTCAAGATATGCTGAGAACTCTGTGAAGGAGTCTGTGTTGTCGTGGCTTTTGCGAAACGCGTGTGGCGATTGCCCGCACGCGTGGGTTTATTCCCTACATCTATAACACCTCTTTAAAAGGGTACCACGGCCACTAACTACAAATTAATAGCTGTGTTACATGCACTGGGCTGCAACAAGAAAGTACACTAAAGCTTTATTAGGTCTCGTAGGTGTTATCGACCCCGAGCGTTTCGCTACCGAAGCTTATCGCCTTCTTTCTCCCTTTTCCCTCCTCGTTCACTCTCTACAGACCGTCATCAGAGGGGTAGCCTTCTTACACCACGACAGGGGGCTTCGCATGTACCAAGTTGGACACCCAAGAAACCACGGGCAGCCATACTTCCATCCAAACCTCTTATCATCTGTTAGATCGGGTGCAAGAGCCAGCCCGTAGTCTGAAGGCAAGAATGGTGAGGATCTTACTTAAGACTGGTCAAGGATAGCTCGAGAGTGTTCCTGGTCGAGTTCTTGGATTCAGCTTTATCTAGCCTTAGAACTTGGTAGCAATATTATGGTCCTCTCTCTGTTTATGAACCGCGTGCGCTAATTCCTCATACGCGTGGGTTTGCTAAAGACCTGGACCCAAATACTACGGTTAAGAATCTTAAGATCACAACTTGTGATTCAAAGTGTTCGTGGCTTGTTAACCGACTGTCTTGTCGGACACTATAACCGTTATAGTATAACTGCTTGAAGTCGCCGTTACGCTAAATATCACAACAGTCACAACTGGTTTTGAAATCGAACGGTTAACTTCTATCTTCTCTCTCGCGCGGTGTTGATTCAGTACTGTTGAAAGCGCAGCTAGCCGCCAGGCGTTTGTCAACGAACAACACGTGTCCGACGTCTTTCTTCACCCCCGCCCTACCCTCATAACGGTCCTCTTTCTTATCTACGAACTTAACGGGCCTATTAGTAGTACGAAGAAGCTTGCCACAGGGTGCCGTAACGGAGCATGAGAGGTGGAGAATAGACAACGAACGTAGCTCTACCCTTGATAACTAGAAATGTGCTGAAACTATTGTGGGAAGCCTTGTACATTCGTTTAGTTATCAACGCTTCCCTATCAGTACAGAGACTTACAAACGGGCCCTGAATGTTACCTCTCATGAGTAATGAAGACGGAGAGAAAGATCAAAGTACAGCGGGAAAGCTGTTGCTGTTTAGATGATACTGTCTTTCCAACACACACCCATAGCTTGAAATAGAGTAAACATCAAATGTCTTCGATTTTCCGTTTGCCTGCTGGTCACAGAGACAATTATAAGGAGGCGATGGAATCGGAACACTTTGTTTCTTCGGCTTGAAGTGGGGAGAGAAATTGAATTCTATTGGTTTTCTCTAGAAACGGTCCAGTCCTTGTTTGTATTTGAAAAGAAAGCCACATCCTGTTGTTCACATAGTTTATAGGTCGCACTATCTGCAACAATGGTACTTGCCTAGTTGAGCAGAAAGAAACTCTGTGTACTCCGGAAACAAGAGGTAATCTTACATCCCCAACAAGCACTTGAAAGAGTTAATCGAATAGCACCATGCCAAGGACCACCATCTTCCTTTTTGTGGTTCTCGGTATTTGGATCCCGGAAGCGAAAGCTAGTGTAAATGGCACTTGGTTCAAAGCGGCAGCGAAATGTGTATCGGAACAGAATCATTGCAGTGTACAACACGCGCAGTGCAGCATTCATTGCAAACCCAAAACTTACGTGGCTGCACAGTCACTCACTTGCCGGAACGCAGCTTGCAGGTATTGTTCTTGGCCTTCGAGTCGAAGGGATCGAGCGTGCTACCGCTGGGCAATTAGACATTGGTGTGCATCGTTTCCTCAAACGCCTCAGACACAGCCATCTGCAACACCCTCTGTATCTCCAGATGTGTCGAAGCAATATTCGCTGGCACATGACGATCCTTTTGACTGCGTTTGGCATGGAAGGGGAAACGAGCTGGTAATTGACATGAAGTATATCACCCCTCGAGGATCGTGGACGCGTAATGGTCTTGGATTGGAGTGGAAGAAATATAAAATGTCAGGGATAGACCGACCTGGAAGTGGCCAAATGTGTTTTGACTTCAAGGTTCCGCAAAATGGTACATACTACTTCACTGGACTAACTTCAGCTCCACATCCCACTGATCACAATGACATGTGGGTAAAGCTTTCTTCTGGTATCCGTCTCTACAGGGGAAAGACCCATGCTTATCGGTACACCGCGAAACAGTATATTAAAGCGTACCAGAACATGGGAAACGACCAGACGAACAACATTTTATCCTCAGTGGATCACAACCCGCACTATTTCATATCGGAGAAGATGTCCATTAATGAAACTCACACAGTCTGTATCTCTGGACGAAGCTCTAAGTTCACAGTCTATAAACTCGTTTTCGCAAGATGCTGGCTTGGGAACGGGTCGTGCAATAGATGGGGCACTTGGATCAAAACATCGATGAAGTACTTGATTGACTCTGTATGTCGGTGAGCGAATTCAGCAAACGAGGTGGTTGTCTTTGAGAAAGAATTTCCGCAAAAGAGCGATCGCACATTTAGCCGGCGGCTGACACGAAGCGCCGACAGATAGTTTCATGAAGATTATCAAGGCGATTAGCATTCTAGACTTCTTGCACTGTACCCTACTACAGTACGCTTGTTCCTTTTATGTTGGACAACAGTCTTCAATTGTTTAGACTAGTAAAACCTTTGACATAGTTCTCTCTGCAACAAGGCCAAGAACTTCTTTGGAAATTGTCCAATCAACGTCGGAACGGAGCTCTTTGCAGCTCGCGGTAAGGCTCTGAGCAGCTCGTGACGTGAGGCATGCGTACCTTTGTTCCAAAAGTAAAGACCCAGTGAAGGGGTAGCCTTCGGAAGGAAACGCGGCGGTAGCGTTTCAAACGCTACCGCCAAAAGTGTTAATCAAAAGACCAAATGAGCCGTTCTAAGGCCTTTTTAAGGAGAGAGAAGTACCTTTAGGTGCTGCTTGGTTGTGTTAGGAATTAGAGCACAACTTCCACAATAAAGAAGAAGAAAGAGCCGTTCTAAGAAGTGTGAAAGTGGACATGGGCTGCAAATTCGGCGAATAGATATCCAGAACAGAAACTTAAGAACACCTGGAAGGAAACTAACACGCAATCGGGGTTCTTGATACTGCCCTTCAGATATTTACCTTCGCACCGTTCTTCTTCTTCTTTATTTTGGACAACAGCCTTCAATTACTAGGCTGAAGTAAATCTTTCCTTACAGAAAGGTTTCTCTCTTTAAGAATTCGCACCGTTCGTTCGTTCGTTCAGTCAAATCAGAGAAAGGCCGCAGAGATCGGGATGACCGTCTACTTCGTATCCCGGCGATGGTGTTCTGGTGAACAAGGTTTAGGCAACTCAGTTTTCTGACTTGTATACGGTTGAAAGCAAAACTAATGTGGAGATTTACTACGGAGGCTTCAGTATTTTAGGTCAGGTTGGTCACACCTGTATTGAAAATATACTGTGCCGGTGAGTTTTACGACATCATGAATACTGTTACGATCATCATGATGTCGTAAAACTCACCCATTGTCCGAATCGCCCATCTAGAGCCACGAGGGCTCTAGATGGGCAATCCGGACGCTTGCTCTCGTCCAGACACGATTTGCTGGTACTACTTTAGTTCCTTCGTAAGAGTTTTGGGTCTTAACTTTCGACTCCGCTTTCTTATATGGAATGTTTGCTCATCAGCCATCATGGTCATGATGACCTCGAGTGGTAAGGTCATGAAAGTACATATGTTAGGCTCATTTCGGCTGACACTTACCCGCTTTCGTTCTTACGCAGATTCAGATTGAAGATTGCTGTCATCAGAAGGTAGATTGTCGTTGGATTGCGGTCGCAGGGTTTCCTGCCAGAGTTTCAAGATGAAAAGAAGCAGTGCAGAACCCCCAAGAACAATAAGCCATATAAAAACGCCCACTTTTCTCCGCTTTTGGTATACAAGACCTGGGATTCCTTCTTCCCTTTCTTCGGAAGATATATGAGAGTACGTACCAGGGCCTTCAACTTCTTCAATGAGCTCAGTTGTCATCAGTGGCCCCAACTTCTGAAATATTGTCGGCCAAGGCTTCTGAATTCCAGCCTCTAAAGTCGTCTCCAGCCCGTCCACGTCTTTGACAACTGGGCCATTTTCTTTCTGTAGCCAAAATCTTATTGTCTCTGTGACCGGGGTGTCTTTCATTTGGCTCTCGGCAAACAACTCCGCACAGCTCTTCGTACTGTGCTCAGCATGGCAGCTTTCATTTAAGATCGTAAATATCACAATCTGATGCAAATGCCGCGTGACAGCTGTGTGATTCTGGTTCAGTGTTGGGAAGAGCAGTCTCCACGTCCCATTTTTGATTCCGAAGACAAACGCTCGTGCTTTGATTTTGATACTGGCATTCCCAAATAGTATTCGATGATCGCTACCGCCGTCGTGGAACCATGATCCTATTCTCACAGAGGATATTCTATCATCAATCCCCTTGTGAGCCTCTTTGAGATCAAAAAAGTGACATGTGCTGATTGAAAAGTTTCGTACTATATTGGATTCCTCAAACACGGGAGTAACACAAGGACGATCCATTGCATTCCTGCGCAAAAACTTTCCCAAACCAAGGTCGGCACCGATTGGATGACTGCCTTTCAGATTGTATTCAAATTGCTTGCTGAAGACTTCTTCCTCTTGAGAAAAAATTATGGGAAGAACCTGCAAACCGATCATGATCAATGCAGTAATCACAACGCAAATCCATCCACGCCGAAACCCTTGTCCCGACTTGACCTTCTTCCCAAAATCTATCACGCGGAAGCCGAGCAAAGTCTGCAAGCCTTCAGTTGCTTGTTTCCACGCTCCTCTCTGACTGTCACAGTTTGGAGCAAAGCATGAGCAGATACTAGGGAGTATAGACTTCATGCACGTTAACACGCATTCGCTGATCACGGCAATCAAAAAAATCGCGGTGAAGCCTAATGTTATGTCGTCAATAAGCTTGTTGCCGACCCTACTGTGCAACGGGGCGATTCTGAAAATCGTTGGCTCAGTCCTAAATGAGGGGGCGCCGAAGACGTATTTTCCTGGAGTATCAGGAGGTATGTTCTGAAAGCCTATGGGAGGAATAGGAAACTCGATAGGAACAGCACGAAAGGAATGTGAAGAATTAACGCTCATTCTCAAACTCTAACCAAGAAGCGTGTTTTGCCAGGAGACGAAAGTCGACAACCCTTTCGAGGCACTACTGGTAATAGAGACGAAAGGGAGATACGTAGTACTCGGTTTTGTCTTGCAGAAATTTCCGACAGCCACGCCCGCTTTTAAGACGGAAGATTTTGCCACTCTGATTCTCCGCTTCTACGCTCTCCTCCCACGGAAACCGTCATCTTCATGAAAGTCCCCCGCTTAATATTTGAATTGGAGACACTGATTGAGTAACCATCTGGAAATAATTACGGTCAGTCTGTCCGCCTTGATGTCGAGAGACATGACTGTCAGTGAACCACAAACTGGTATCACACATGAGGTCTTCGATGATTCAGTCATCATAGGATGCGGTCTAGAAACCTTGGAGATACGGTGTATGCTCCCAGGCATATTCTATGTAAAAAGACCTGCTACGAGAGGTCGGTGATCATGACTGAAGGTTCGCCCCAGCCTCCACGGGAAATGGCAACGTCCGAGAGCAATGAGACCGTGAACTTCACCCCAGTCTAATTGCGTGGCAATTTAGAGAGAGAGGATTGCACTGAAAGAAGTATGCATATGTTTGACCATGCCCTGTTCTTTCTCTTGTACAAAGATTTTGCCAGCCTCTCGACGCACATTTAGCGTTCTCCAGAACCTCCTCCATACAAGACGTATGAGATCCATGATGAGCTCAAGTTTGCAACCGCTGGCAACCTGCCATTCATTGTGGTCACCAGCTCTCAGTACGTTTGCGGTTCTCAACACAGTAAAGATGCGTTGCTGTAAGCGTTTCTAGAAAATGGCATGGCGTTACAAGGGTAATGCGTCGAGAAGGGATGGGGAAAAGGCAATGTTACATGGCGTCAGGATAAACAAAACCTGAAAATGGAACTCGTTCTTGGAAACACAAACTGGCTTATGTTGCTGGTGGAAGATACAAGAAAAGATAAGGTACAATGAATGAATTAAGGTACAAGGTATCTACTGCAGTCCTGTTCATGTCGTCGTGTGGAGCGATGACAATAATTATTGCAGCAGACCGCTTGAAAGACGCACTGCTGGCAGCAGTGCTTCTGTGTGGCACTTACAGTACACTGCTGTTCGTTCTCTTTCCAAGTCCTGCCAGTTGACGTCCTCAACACGCTCTGTCAAAAGGTCCCGTTCGTTCGTTCGTAGACTCCTGTCCTTTCGGAAGAAGTCAAGCGTCTGCGAGATAAAATCTTTGGGGCCGTATTTTTGTTTCGATTTGATATCCCACTGAATCGGCATCGTACCTGGGCATTCTGGAGATATCTTAGTTGCGCCAGCTACAGACCTTTAGCGTAATCTGGAAGAACAGGGTGTTGGTCAAACCAAGTTTCCCTCAGAGCCGCCTTATCAGTACCCGATCCCTAGGAAGATTTTGACGCACGAAAAACAGCTTTTCCTTCGGCGCTCTCCCTCTGTTCTGTGTTATATACTCATCATGTCTTCATCAGCAGCACCCCAACGCGATTTTGAGTTCTTCTTGGAAATTGTGGAGGCGTTCAAGACATGTGGTGCAAGCGCCCCCAATGGAGATTTCAAGAACATGAACGTGAGCAAGTTTGTAGAAGCTATGACTATGTTTCTTCGTATTTTTGACGCGTTTGCAAATCCGTTCTTCTCAGATGTTGTGAAGAAGGACGTGAAAGGCAACATTGAAAAACTGCGTGCCGGCGCAGAGAAGACCGGTTGCACAACAATTGAAAGCGTTCTCGACGCAGAATGTGCCGATCCACAGTTGAAAAAGCTCATCGTGAAAGAGACAGGTCAAGGTTCGGAAACCGCCACAATCGGTTTACTATGGATGAAACGTACAATGCAGTTTGTGATTGGTCTCTTGCGCTACCTAGTACAGGACGCGTCCATTTCTTTGTCAAGTGCAAGTCGCAAATCGTACTCAGAAAGTTTGCGATACTGCCACAATTTCATCACGCGCGGTGTGTTTGATACGGGACTTAGATTTGCCCCATCTCGTGAATCGTTCTATAGGAATCTGGCTGGTGGAGCGGAGAACATATCGAAGGTGGACGCGCCCATGAAGGAATTTCTTGAGGTGTTTGATCCTCAGCTCGATGGGATTATTGCTATGTACAAGGCGAAAAACCTTGAACCGTACATAAAGTAATGACGCCATGAGAATATGATTTACTACTTGACTTCGCTATAATCTAATTTGATGTGATCGGTTGTGACTGTATTGGTAGTTTCATATTGGTAAAACGCCGGGGTTGTATGCGTTGGGTGACGTGAACTGTACATTG
Source organism: Gracilaria caudata (assembly GCA_030374735.1). Lineage (NCBI taxonomy): Eukaryota > Rhodophyta > Florideophyceae > Gracilariales > Gracilariaceae > Gracilaria > Gracilaria caudata. The sequence continues at coordinate 29,159 of JASCIV010000080.1, forward strand.
GTCCTGTAATAGTGAGTGAGAATAGTTAGCGGCGCGAAGAAGATGGTTTATCGAGCGTACAAAAACAAAAGGTGAGCACGAAAACGCGAAGGATTACAATAGGAAGCCTCAGTGACAAAGCCGAGAGAGACAATGTAGTGTTGTTCCCAGTGATTGCACGGGTGCACATGCGTATTGGTATCGGTTGAGCCCAGAGTGGCAGTGAGGCCAGAGTTAGAACCTTAAATTCATGTCGATGTAGTAGTGTCGGATGAGAGATTATACTTCTTGTTAAGGATGTTTTGTACGGCAGCATGATCGCCCTGAAGAATCTCAAACTCCTTCTTTCTTCGCAACAACACAATACCGCGACGATTATCACCTCCAATAGAATCAATCATGTCATAATAATCAAGAGCAGAAGAGTATTCACCGGTGATGAAGAAACGCAAACTGTCATGTATAAACACAGCTGTATTTTGAGAAATATAGCTTAGCACCTTGATGGAACAGTCAACCCTGGCTCTGCCATCAATGAGAACAAAGTCATACAAGTCATGACCAGCAGAATCAATCTGATCAACATATTCCCTAAACATAGGATAAGTTCCCTCCGTATTACCGCGGATGTTAAAGTCCCTAAAGCCCTTGTCCACGAAAAAACATCGATAATCAATATGAGACAGGTTAGGTTTGGTAGCCAACTTTTGTTTGACCTTTTCACACCACTGTCGATCATGTTCGATTGACACAGCATGTTGAACAAATTGCGGGAAATTGAAAGTACTGCCACCACTACCATACTCAATATAAACCTTCTTGCCATCAAGATTTCGAAGTATAAGATTGACCTCAAGCGTACTCATCCAGATCTCAGCATACTTGACAAGCGCCTTTTTCTTGTACAGCCTCTGTTCCGCCTGCGGTGGTTGCGGCCCTTCCACGGGCAGCTTGATCTCGACAGCAGGTTTCGCGCTCGGAGTCGGCAGCGCTTCCGATTCAGCCTGCACAGAGTTGTGAGCACGCGCCGGAGTCTGCTCCGTGAACGCGTGGTCGGTGGGGTGTGAAAGACGTAACGGCGAGGAAGGTCCGTAGAAGAAGGACAGCATGGCGCCGATGGTGATGAAGGTGGTGGCCACCAGAGCGCCCAGACAGGCGTGGCGAACAGCAGATGGCGTGGCTCTCAAGATGAATGTGAGGAAGCTTTGCGACGCCGCAGGTTGCTCGGAGAGCAGGGCGGAGGTGGGTGGTGGTCGTAGTGAAGGCGCCATGGATGAGCAGCCTTTGGCGAGCGTCAGTATGCCGTGAGTAATGTTGCTCGATGCAGCTGACAGGCATTTGACGCGCTATTTTCTGGAACGATGCGCTTCGCACAGTGGTGTGATTTCGCTGATGGACGGGGGACTGGCGTTGGGAGAGAGGAATATGGCTATGACGGACAGTCCGAGTGTTGATGAGAGCGACAACATGTCGAGGCTTCAGCGGCCGATGCGCAGCCAGCGCCGGCTGTGAAGCGCGAAGGGGCGGGGCGGCTGCTGGCAGCAGCAGCCTGCTGCGGACTGCGGCAGGCGATCATCGCCATGCGTGATGGCACTGCGAGGCGTCACGCCTCGTCGTTCACGCTCAGCGCTTGTTGAGCACTATGGGACCGAAACGTGTATATCTCCAAAACGTGTACGCGTGGACAGCATACTGATAGACGCGTGCACTCGTTGTGACGTAGTGACCTCGTGCCGAGGCGACTTGGCGAATTGCTTGCGGCGCGTGCACATGCAGCGACAAAACTACCTATGGATTCATACGACCTACACCAGCGACGCGAGACAGACGAATGTAACATTACGTTGTAGAACACGATTTTAGGGCGTTTTGGCGCGTAGCATTACATGCGTGCACCCGCTGTGTGTAGGCAGCAGCACACAGCGTTTTCACCTTCACGAAAGTACGGTACGTCTTGACGTCAACCCGCCCCCCTCATAAACATCAGCGCGCTCACAAAAAAAAAAAAAAACTCACGCAAATGCCAGCGTTTATTGGCTGGACTCCTCAGCGCACCTCAACTGCGCTCGTCAAACTGCCCATGAGCGCCGCCACCATACCGCCAGCCTGCGTGCGCACCCGACGAGCGAAACGACGATATTGCGGACGTTAACGTCGTCAACGGCGGTAATCGCGGCAACGCCTCCTCATAAGAGCCTTGTGTTCGTAATGTGGCGTCCACACTCGACGTTCGCCATCCATAATTTAGGCTGTGCGCGCTCTGCGGCGCCGTGGCGTATGCATGCGGCTCACTCAGTCGGCGCACCTTTCTGCGCGGACTGCTCAATTCACTGTCGTGTAGCTGCTTGTGCGCTTGATACGCGTGTTGTTGTGGCGGTGAGGCGTTTTGCGTACGTGAAGATGGTTCTGAAAATGAGTCAGCTCCACAGATTTGCATCAGTTTGTTCTCGTAATGATGCATGAGCGACTGATGCGCGCGTCGAAGCACGGTAGCGGCGCTGGTACACGGCTTTGTCAGTCGTAGTTGTTTTGCAAGTACCACAAACCCTCTCTTCTCAATCACGGTATGAATACCACCCAGCAGCAATATCTGCTGCGCGAACAGAAACAGGTCCAATTTTGAGCCCGACACGGTAGGCAACTTCGGCACCAACCCATATATCTCGAAATGAAACGCGCGCCAATCCGCCAAGAATCGTTCCTCTCTACTGCTGGTGTGCGGCGGCACACGCGTTGAAAACGCGTTGGACAGCATCACCACGCCCAGATTATTGGCCGCTCTCACGCACGGATGGTCGTCGCCGTATCTGCCGCAGATGATCACACGATTGCCCAGCTTGATGAGAGGACACGGTACCACCGGCATATCCAAGATATCCACCGGTAATCTGCCAGAGTAGTCGCCAGGTGCAAGCGGCTCGCGCTCGTGCTGCGCCGTGTGCGCCGTGTGCGCCGCGGCCACGCCGTCGCGCGCAGCGTCGCTGGAGTCGCGCAGAGCGCGGTGATACGGACTGGCCATGTGTGCGAGAACGGAGCGCACGCACATGAGGGACGTCGTCGACGCTCTCGGCGTGCGTGAGTGTGAGTGTGCTTGTACAAGTTCACGTGCCTGGCGCGGCGAGTGGCGGCGCGGCTCTACATTGCGCTGTATGTTTGTTGAAGCGCAACCTACGCGCACCCGCCGCGCGCAGCTGCGTGATTTGCGCGTTTTCGGAGCGCCAAAAACGTCGCGTCCGCGCGACAACTGTGGCTGTATGCGCGGCGTCGCGTGCGCACTGTAAACGACGCGATGGCGTTGCTGTATGCGCTTGTGAGGCTCGTCGCGTTTTGGAAACATACACATCACGGTCCGTGATTCACAGATGACTTCTCTCTAGAGAGTGTAGTGTACCTTTACTCTGTACAAACGCTAACATACCTGTGTGTGCCCATTACACCGACTCAAATTGATTCAAAGCCCGTTCCTCCAACGCAAGCTCCGCGCGTTTTCGTCTCAACTCCAGCACCTTCTTGCGCTGCTTACTATCGTTCTTCATTCTTCGTCGAAGATTATTCTTTGTGTACTGATGACAGCGTGCCTTCTTCGGACACACTCCCTCGCAATGCGTGCATTTCCATTCCGCACGCGGCGTGCTACATTTCACCCCAATCTCCTCGCGATGCAACATCAGGCACTTCTCACACACAACCTTCCGGCACAACCCGACCATCACGTTGGCGCATTGCGCCACTGCCACCGTCTTCGAATTACGCCCGCATATGTGACAGTACTTGGAAGCCGATGCGCCCTTGGAGAACCGAAGTTTGGGCCGTGAATCGCCCCATGACGAGCTTTCTGCAATGCCATGCGCTGCCTTTGTAATCGGCTGTGCTAAACATGACGCCGGAACCACTGTTTGCCGGATCGGTACTGATGTCCATTCCGCGCCTCCATGTTGTGTCTTCACTGCCTCACGTGCTGAGATCCCCTCCAAGCTTGCGTGTACGCTTTGTTCTGTCGAATCATTGTATTGTGCGAGTGGTAGTTGAGACAGTTCACATTCAGAGCGCTCGTCCTGTGCCGTTACACGTATGCTTGATTGCGTTACTTGTTGTTCATTCGTAGTGGGAAGCAGACATGACAGATAGTCGGATACCGCCATGTGTTCTTCTACAAACAAGTTTGGTGAACACACATCCACGTAACCATGTTCAGGTATTGGCGGTTGTTGCAGTTGTTGTACCAGGTCCCATTCCGACGAACTTAGCACCTCATTCACGTCATGCGTCGTGTGCCCGTACGAAGGAGCAGTCACATCTGACAAAAGTAGTTGAAGCGCGGGCGTTTTCGCTGCCGATTTGTTCTCACTTTCAGGCTGCAAAGCGATCGATGGAGATGCATGATACATTGTATGCGAGATGATGCGTGAAGAAGAAGTGTGTTCGTCCCACATTCGTTGGCGTGACATGTGCGTTCAATGCAAACTTGATAACGGTCTGCAAAAGTGCGATACTAATGATATCGTTGTGAATTGAACACTGTAACTAGGTGCCGCAACCTCAACACAACGGGTGCATGCAGCGAGGGAGGGGACCGACGGACGCATCGTACGTAACAGAGGAAAGGACGTGGCGACTTATGAAGCGCGCCGAGCGCAGTGGCAAACAACGAGTGGTTGTAATGAGCAGGGAATGCTTTACGAATGTGTGCGATGCGTGGTGCGATTAGTGGGCGGCTTGTTAGTGAGCGATGGAACTTGACGATTGCTGAACGAATTACCCCACAACTGCTTTTGCCGTCGAGCTTCTCTATTGCGTGGCGTGATTGAATGGCGAAGAATTGGTCGCTGAGCGGGCGGTGCGCAACGGTACGTTTGAGGAAGCAGATAAAATCTGCATCAGCTCTGCAAGTATTGAAAAAGCTGTGTACGGTTGTTTGACGGTCAGCACCGCGGTGGCACTGACGCACGACGAGCAATCCGAGCTCGTCGTCCCCGAAACGCGCGTTGCACCTGTACAAAAGTAAATCTTGTCTTCATCGCTTCGCGTTGGTGGCATCTACCATGCGCATACGTTCTACCTTCTTCCGCAGTTGATTGGGCGTCCACTGCAAGTAGTTTAGCTTGATATCACGTGCCATTGCTTCCCAGTCCTCCCCATGACGCCCAAGCATTGCCTCTAACGCCCTTCTCTCCCCGGGATGTACCACAATATTGCGCCGTTCCTCACGAGAGGCCTCCTTCTCAAGCTCCATCACAACTGAATCTGAATTGTTTGCAATACCCTGTATGGGGATGCATATCTTTTTCTCAGCCGTTGTTTTCTTGATATGGTTCACCGACGCCTGAAGACCAATCTTGGCGAGATTCTTCTCTGGCGTAAGTTGCGAATTCCACGCGGAACGAATTGTCTGATGGACAACTGCCGAAGCTCGCGGCCGAATGGATCGTTGTTTCGCCGCTCGTTTCTTGGCTGCTCTCTTGGCGCTCTTGTAGAGCTTGGTCATACCTTTCCGAGAACCTGGTCGCGGTTTACTCATATTGCCCACAAGCCGGATGAGGAGGAGGAGAAGAACGAAAGCAAATCGTTCTAGTAAGGCGTTGCCGAGAAGTTGATGTTTGAGAGAGAGAGAGAAGTGTGTTTATTTCTGTTTTAGCACTTGCACTTGCTTCGAAAGCAGCGCCGTCGGGCGACTTGTTGAGTGTAGTGCAAGACAGGGCCTGCAAAATGGAATCCATTTTTGACTGTTCGTATGATACCCTGGCTGTGGGCGCTTTTTTAAACCATCTGCCTTTTGGCATCGTTTTGCTCTTATTCTCCTTGTGAATAGCAAGCTATTCAGGAGAATAAAAACCCCGGTTTTTCAGAAAGACCGGGTTCTTCTTCGTCTTTATTCTGGAAGTTGTGCTCTAATTCCTAACACAACCAAGCAGCACCTAGAGGTACTTCTCTCTCCTTAAGAAGGCCAGACCGGGTTCTTGTTCTCCTTCTGCTATGGACGCACGACAACAAGATGCGACCTCACGGTAATGCTGCTCGATGTTGTCAGAGCAGGTAAAATGCCAGCTGCGCTACATGTCCGGTGTAGGCTATCATAGGAGGCTGTCGTGGGCGTACATGAGTGTGACCACAGATGTTAACCTAGATGTTAAATTGATTCAAGGTTCTTCGTAGGACGAGATTAATGTGTTGGAAACCTGTTGATTATCTTGACATACGCATGGAACTTTCATGAATACTTGTGTTATAAGTTAAAAAGGAAGCTTGTTACACGTTACATCCAGTAGGCCGGACGGTCTCGCAGGATTATCCGGTGCGTGTCCCTTTCTGAACTTCGAACATAGGGCGTTTATGCGACCTATAAAGAAAAACAAGGCAAACGAACAGAGCGTTCTTCTGTGGTAACCGCCTAGAAGAACAGGCAAAGAAGATGACAAAGAGGCAGACTATCATATTGCAGTCGACCCAAGTAATGCATGTGCTTGCGCTGGGTCGTTCTGATTGTGGTAGTATGAATACCGGCCTAAGCCGCCTATAATAATTGTACGACCCTCCGCTGGCTTTATAGACACCGCCCACTGCCTTACTGCGCTCTGACATCATAATCTATAGGATCGTATCTCCAAGGTAGAGACTTGTCTGCAATTGTCGCCCAATTGTGCTGAACTCTGTTAAGCACCATGTCCTAAGGTGTCCGGAGAGGACTCTGTCTTTGTCTTTGCCTTCTCTTCGTGATCGTCAGCATCTTGTTGAAGTCAGATTATTCGGAAATGGCCTGAAAATGTACCGGCCTTCTTCGCGAGAGAGCGTTTCTTCGAACGGAAACGGCCAATGCCCACCCTTTCGTACATAAACTGAAAGAGAGCGAGACATTCATCATCCAGGTCAATTATCTACAATGCGCAGATGGGCAATTTCAAGGATTTGTGCCAGAAATTATGTTTGAGATTCCACACCTTGCCGACAAAGCATGCCTTTTTTTGCTGAATCGATTCGGTTCGAGATGCTGACCTTCGTTGATTCACCCTCCAATTGTACGTCGCGCACTCTCCCACAGATAACAGATTATGAGAAACGACGCAAAGTAACAGATTTACATATTCTTTGTGTTTGCCCAAAAGCATGTGAACAAAGTTGTTGCTCGGAAAATGGATGAAGCTGTTGATTCTGGCTTACAAAGTGACCTCAGGGAACGGCAGCCTAAAAGTGCGGCAGATGAGAAGTCCGTAAGCCATCGAAAAGTAATTGAGTCATGTATGAATCGACTCTTGTTGGTTGCATTGAAGGATGGACGTCTTATTGAAGGGAGACTCGACTGTTACGACAGGCAAGGTAATATGATCTTAATCAATGCTTCGGATGTGACGCGAGAGACTGATAAGCCATTCGGTCGTTCATTTCGATTGGGAACGGTGATGGTACCAGGAGGTGTCACGTCCCAAGTGCTGTTGCACACGCAAAAGGATAGCAAAACGAAGGACAATCGCCCACAATCGCTGCAAAACGAGACACCCGGAGCCGTCAGAGAAATCCAAGATCCAGCGCGGAGTTTAGGCGCTTTCGGACCCGCGAAAGTGGGCAAAGGGGAGCATGGTATGCCACCAGCGAAACAATAGACATCAACATTCATATCAATTCGTATCGTAACATCATCGGAGGGTGTAAAGAATACTGTGTCGAAAGAGTGGCTCGCACATCCAGAGAAGTACTGGTTCGAGTATTTACTAAACTCATTTTGAACACCATGCGCAACGAGAACACGTCTAGAAGCACTTCTAGCAGTTTGGGAAGTGGGCTCTATATACCACATGCTGGCTCGGCGTAGTCAACATTTTCAGTGGCACGACATATTCAGTCGTTCACATCTTCCTCGGCATATAAAGTCCAGTTCCGCCAAGTCCGCAATAGCCCATTGGGTTCTTGTGTAGGTATTGCTGATCTGGTTATAGGAAATCGAATTGTTACAAGTTAGTACCTCAAAGAAAGCATTTGACACGCGCAGTTCTGGAGGAGAGGTTATTGACCTACGGTATTCTTCAGCATAGAAATACTGGGGGGCTGGTTGGATCTCAGTGGCAATACTCTTGCGACCAGCTTCTTCTAGTAATGCGTTGAAGTGGGTTCGAGTCTCTTCCGCGGCCTGCTTTTGTTCTTCATTGTAGTAGTAGATCACAGAACCTAGAGAGGACGCAAGTCTCATGGGTTAGAAATTGTCACATATGAAAAGTGTAGTGAATCTGGTGATGAAGAAGAGAGACGTACGATACTGTGTGCCGACGTCGTTTCCTTGCCTGTTCTTCTGCGTTGGGTCGTGAGCTTCCCAAAAGACATTCAGCATATCCTCATATGAAATTTTCGAACTGTCAAACACGACATTGACAACCTGTTGATAAGATTAGTTCTTACGATTAGCATTGTCGGACCATTCAGAAGGAAAAGCGTTCATCAGTAAATGATGTGCGTCGACTTACCTCAGCATGACCTGTCCGGCCAGAACACACTTGTCTGTACGTGGGAAATTCCGTTTCGCCACCTGCGTAACCCACACTGGTAGTGTACACTCCCTCCTTCTTCCAGAACTTCCTTTCAGCACCCCAGAAGCTATGTTGAGGCGGTGAGGCGTTGTTAGTAAGCATTTGGTCGCAGGAACTCACGCGTGCTTTCAAACATACCATCCTAGTCCAAACATGGCCACTTGGAGTGGAGCTTGCCATCCTCCAGGTGGTGGAGCGATGGGAGTACCTAAAACGACGTGTTTCGACGGCGGTGCTATGGGAGTTGCTGTCATGGAGGTATTCGGTCGCTTCAAGTTCTGAAACCAGACGAAAGGACCCATGGCAGCTTGCGTGCAGCGTTTTCGAGGGCGTACGGGACTGACCGCGCGATGAAGAGGGCGTAGCGAGACTGGAAGCGGCTGAACGAAAGCTTTTTGCATGGTTGGGCCGTCGGAATGTTTTGAGAAGCGAACCAAGTCAGTCCAGCATGCAGAAGGTCCCTTTCTTAAGAAGAAGGAACGAACGAACTTTATCTGTTAACCCTATCTGATGAGTTTGCCGAGCTGTGTATGGAAGTTACCGACATGGCCGGAGCACCACTTTGTGACAAGTACCCGGCCCTCGTACGAGTTATCACCTTATTTGCGGGTAGAAGATTCTTGAGTCAGCCACTCAGCGGAGCCCACATTTTTTTAATGGTGAAGTTACGGATTTGTCTCAACACATGGCGCGCAATGTGCGTGATGCATTTCCGACCGCAAATAAGCTTATTTTTGGCATATTCGACTTACCGCTTGTACCTTTGGGGCGGTCCATTGCGCAATGTGGAGATATATCACAATGTTTGCAAGCTGAACTCGTGACCTTCCATTGTTTCTGATTGATATGTTCTTGGCGTATGGGCAGAGCAATGAGATACTTCTGAGGATGCAGAACTCATCTGAGTCTCTAGCAAGCTCCGCGGCCAACGATGAGCAACAAAGACAGAGGGGTTGACGTCAACCTTGACGTGGTCCAAGAGTATACACTATTCCTATGGTGGAAAGCAAGGACACCGCGGCGAAATGAGTGAAACCGTAAGAGCTGCTAGAAGAAGAACGTCCATCTACCGCGTCTAAAGGCTTTCAGCTATCTGGCTGAAGCGTAGTGTTACACTGGATTCTCCTACCGTTGCATGTTTGCCTAAAAAGGCCTCGCGGACTTGAAGGCTTAGGCCTTTCGCACGCAAAACGCGACCTCCAAAGGAAAGAGTGAGTTTTGCCGCGTTGAGGAGGTTGGCATCTACCGATTTTTGGGTCGCAACGACCTCAAGCAGACTCAAACGTTTAGAATACTCTGACTTGTAGTTGAACGTTAACTGTTTCCTTTCGATCGACACTCACTGTCATAGCAAGGACATGAGATAAGTAAATACAGGATTCCCCCAGTAGACAACGCGCTTATACGCTGTCGGAACGAAAGAGTAGCACTGGAACGAAAATCTGTTATCGATGGTTCGGTATAAAAGTACAAATATATAAACTCGTCAAAGCCATCAAAACTCAGGAATAGGATTGTTCGAAACACCACTATCGGTTCGTCTCTTCCACTGATCTTGACGGCATTGCTCTGGGAAAATGAGCTCTCCCTACCCGACGCACATCAAAGCCCCAGTCCGGTACACTCCGACTGTCGCGCTCGAGCATTCCCAGCTTATGAGACTGTATGAACTGGCGATGCCAGCCATCGAAGATCTTTCCTGGGAAGATGTTGCCACCAGCTCGGTCGTAAAACTTAAGGAGTATTCAAATGTATACGGTAAGCATGATCCATACAAAGCCCCTCGAACCATCGCATAAAGACTAACCAGAAGTAGGTGCTCGTGCGGAAGGGCTTCGATTGCCTCGTTGTCGTGCAGAGCTGGAAACGTTCTTCACTGCTTTGCTTCATGCTCGCCATGCCGCACCATCGTCTGTCTCCAAACAGGTGCAGTTGAAGTCTCACGAAGAAATGTTCGACAGCAAAAGTAAAATACACCCCAATGTACGGGAGCTGGCGTTGGAAAACGGATTAGGGTTTCATTTGTCTCAGCGTTACGAAATAGACACTGTTGCAGCAGTGGTGCAGTTCGCATCTGAAGAGGGCGGGAAATGGGCAGACGAGAGCACCGCGCTCAGTGCTGCGGTAATCATGGAAGAAATTGCAAATGCTGCTGAGAGGAAAGTAACGCGAGTGACCGGAGCTAGTGAAGGAAAGATCGAAATGTCTGGCGCATTGGATTGTCTGAGGAGCAGTGGCCCTTGGAAAGGATGGTGCGGGTTCAGAAGCGGTATGCAGCGAAAGTGAATGTTGTTGTACCTCACTTCGCAGTTTCAAGGCACAACGTGGTTGTACGCTTTCAGTGTGGGAGCAACCCCTGTCTCATAGAACCCGCGGACTGGGCTCAAATGTTGTGCTGCCAAGACAGTGCATACTGCTGATGGTTCCAGAAATACCATCACGGACATGGCCAGGAACTTTTCTGAGTACCGTCGTACACCACTAGTAAATTGTACAAGTCTCGTCGATATGACGAAATGATCATCACCAAGTCTTTGTCTTACAGCGTTTTGACAGTCCAGAACTGGGGCCACGGTCGAGAGTTCAATTTTTTGAATAGGATGGAGCGGCGGAACAGGAGCAACGAGGCAAAAGGTCGTGAAGGGCAGGCCATTGGCATTGCTGTGGCACGAGCCTCGAGCCTCGACTCGTATGAGCAGCTACAGTCAGTATCATACATCAAGATGATTGGCAGGCTGCAATTTGCAGCGTGATTGGAGTGATCATGTGGTCACATAGGAGTGAATTTGAACTCTTCATGTGCGCGCTCTATGCCGAGCTGTCAGCTCTCATCTTCCGCTTCTTATCGACTAAGACTGACAAACCAACAGTATTGCACGTAGAGACCAGCAGCCTGGACAAAAGAGCCATTAGAGACAGCGCCATCAACCCTGGCATCAACCCCAAGCTCTTTCCAAAGTAGTGCCATCATGTCCATGGCATTGCGCAGTCTGTCGTAAATCATACCTCCCCGCCAAGTTCAATTCTCTCAGCTACGCCCGTGCATACCATGGCCAAGTCTCCGTCGCATAGCTTCCGCTTCTGACGCGATTGCAGCACGCTCGTCTTGTCATCGAAACGCTCCCTTTCGTGGCGGCCATTACTTTACCTTCTGAGTTTGTCCATCAGTATGCACATCCCTTCCGGAAGCTCCTGCGCTCTCAACTCTCGACTGCTATCGTTTCTCATCGCTTTATGCAGCATTTTGATCAGCACAATCACTATCCTTGCTATCTATAGTTATTCCCTGTTTTCAACATCGAAGGTCAGAGCAACTACTTTGTGGGACGGTGTTTACAAGCCCCTAGCTCAGCAGCCCTTCTATCTCGAACATTTCACCACTCCGCCTTCTGTTCATGCCAATGCCTCGAAACAAGCAATCGAACAATTGCATTCCCTCGTGTCAAATGCGCTTGCAGTACGAACGGGTCGGTTAGGCAACGTGTGGCCACAAAAAGGTCTCACCTTTACTCCGAAGTTTGCAAACGATGACTATCAGAAGGCAGAATCGCTGTTCAACCAAATGTGCGAACCTTCGTTCGTACACGTTCCGAAGATCGCGCCCTACATTTCGCCAATGTGTCTCTCAGTCTTTGAGAACTCCTATGTAGGACCGTCTGGTGCGGTATACGATCCTAAGACCAACCTCATCCACGACATGGCAGGTGGTTGCTGTGTATCTGATTGGGCAAGATATACTGACGATGCAATTTCGTTACGAAAGTCTCCCTCGCGACTACCTATTGTGCTGGCCATGGGCTTTCATCATGCTGTAACCTATCACCACGTTATACACGAATTGTTACCCCGCTTGCTGCCCCTCTTCCCTCTACTTGACGCTGAACCACATATGTACATTGCGATTGACGAAAGTGCAGTGACACGACGCCTGCTTTCCGTGTTAGGAATCAATGCGCAGCGTATTATCCCTATTACGCTTCAAAAGTCTGTTTGGGTACATGGAGCAATAGTGTTGCAACCACCACCACTTTTTTTGTGTAGAAAAGACTGGAATTGTGTGTATAACAATACTCAGATCACTGCGAAAGTTATACGCGACGCAGCAATGAGCCATGCGGCTTATGATGAGAAATTCAAAGAAAAACCAAAGTTCTTGCTCATGGAACGAGCTCGATCTCGAAAGAAGGACGGATCCTGCAAGGAACAGCGATGTGCCAAGAACTTTGGTCAGTTGAGAAATGCAATAAGAAAGGAGTACGGAGATCAGTTTGACGTCACTGTTGTCCCACCGGAAATGTCAGTGCTCGACACAATCAAGACTTTTACAGCGGCCGACGTGATTGTTGGGCTTCATGGGGCTGGCTTTCAGAATATGATGTATTGCCCGAAAGGAACTACTGTTGTTCATATCGGGTGGAGAAGACATTATGAGGATCTTGCAATTGAATTCGGTTTGAACTATCACTTGTCCAAAATGCCGTCGTTGACGCGGAATAGCCGCAATGTTCGTGTTAATGTAAGAAAAATCATGGCAGATATAAGGAAGGCTATTAACAAGGACAGAACTACGCTGAAGGGCAGTTGAGGAGAAATGCTTACTGAGCTTCTCATGGTTGTGATTGAGGAAGACGCAAAGCAGCTTCTTCATGGGTACGAAAACTGGGAGTATTTGAGCTAGAGAGTGAGAGAGAGAGAGAACCCGGAGTCACTGTGAGTTGCTAGAGGGCTTTGTTCTCACTTTTCTACCAACACTTCAATCGCAGGAGTGCGCTCGGGTTGATTTCAATGCGCTCGGATTTCCGAAGAAGCAAAGTGCAGGAGGAATTCGGACAGCAAATGTGTTGTATGAATTGTGGATAGCGCTGCAAATGTATCGTTTCGCTGGTACGTGTACGACGAAGGGTAGAGCGATAAGCGTAGGTGAAGTACCTTTGTACTTCGGGGATGGCTCGTACACTTGCACTCTATCGTTTCTGTTCGTGAGTCCAATAAAGAAGCACTGGATACAAGGATGTAGTGTCAACAAGGTAGGCCACTCTTCAGCAGCCCTGTTCGCCAGAACATTCGAGTGGCGCGTTGTTTGATCCAAAAGCAGAAGAAATGCAAGGTGCATGATGAAGCCGAAGGACTCCTTCGGAAGGTGTACTGATGATCAAACGAAAGGCTAGTTTCTGATGCCTTGGTGTCGTGCTATGATTGGAAGAACTGGCATCATCAGAAGAGTTGTGATTGGAGCATCTGTCAGGTCGAATCGTTGAGCCCAGAAAAAAACAGATTTTTTTCGACTCGTGCCATGTTTTGCGGTGCGCTCTGATCCCAATCATGATGATCATCGTATAGCGACACGTTCCTCCGCTCCCATTCGCTCTCGAATGCGCATTGCCGTCCGGCCGTTTGCATATATTTCGTCACCTCAGTTTCCTGCTTCACTTCCTCGTCCCCCCGTGAGTCATCTGCTGCACGGATCGGACCGATTTCCCCACGATTTCGAAAACCTTTGTGCTTCTCAGAAAAATTCTTCTACCATGACCAAGCTCGGTGTTGATAGCGTCGATTTGGCCGGCAAAAGAGTCTTCATTCGTGTTGACTTCAACGTTCCTTTCGACAAAGAAACTGGAAAAACAATCACAAACACGCAGAGAATAGATGCTGCCTTGCCAACCATACAGTACGTGCTTTCCAAAGATGCCAAATCTATCGTTCTAGCATCTCATTTGGGTCGCCCCAGTGGTAAGCCAAACCCCAAGTTTTCTCTCGAACCAGTCGCCAAGGTTGTCTCGGAAAAGCTTGGAAAAGAGGTCAAGTTCCTTCCTTCATGTGTCGGGCCTGATACGGAGTCTGCCTGCGCGGACCCACCATCTGGTACCGTGTTCTTGCTGGAGAACCTGCGCTTCTTCGCTGAGGAAGAAGGGAAAGGTGTTGACGACGAAGGTAACAAGTTTAAGCCCGATAAGGAGAAGGTCACTGAATTCCGGGCAAGCTTGTCAAAGTTGGCCGACATTTACATAAACGACGCGTTTGGAACTGCCCATCGCGCACACTCCTCTATGGTCGGTGTTGATTTACCTCAGAAGGCCGCTGGATTTTTGATGAAGAAGGAGCTTGATTATTTCAGCAAAGCGCTGGATACTCCAGTACATCCGTTCCTCAGCATTCTGGGTGGATCTAAAGTGTCGGACAAGATTCAACTCATTAACAATCTTCTTGACAAGGTAGACGAAATGATTATCGGAGGTGGAATGAGTTTCACGTTTAAGAAAGTGGTGGACGGCATGAGCATTGGAACTTCTCTTTTTGATGAAGCAGGCGCTGCAATCGCTAACGACATAGTCAAGAAAGCGGAAGAAAAGGGCGTAAAGTTACATTTCCCGGTTGACTTCGTCATTGCCGACAAGTTCGCCCCTGATGCGGAATCTAAAACAGCCACTGCAGAGGAAGGTATTCCAGATGACTGGATGGGGTTAGATGCGGGACCAAAGTCCCAGGAGATGATGCGTGAAGTAATTATGCGTGCTAAGACGATCGTATGGAATGGCCCTGTGGGCGTGTTTGAGTTCGAGAAGTTCGCCCAGGGCACTAAGGCGGTTATGGACGCCGTGGTTGACGCTACGGCAGCAGGAGCAACGACTATCATTGGTGGCGGAGATACTGCAACAGCCGCTAAGGACTTTGGCGCCGCTGACAAGGTCAGTCATGTCTCAACTGGAGGTGGTGCCAGCTTGGAGTTGTTAGAGGGTAAGGAGCTTCCTGGAGTTGCAGCCTTATCAGATGCCTAGGTATGTGTTACTTATAGATTCATAGGGTTTTCTGGAAAGCAAATCATCATTGTTCACTAGTTTGAGATTACCGTTCGGTTCTGGATGATTTGCGACAGTGTTACTATGTTGCAGCACATAAGAATAAGACCATTATACTCGTTCAAACCGTTCGCATAGTCTCTGCGAATGTGGTCAAATATTGCGCCCGCATTGGTGCTTAGTTGAAGTTGCGTCAAGTTACCCAGAAGCATTGTCTCTGCGGTTCAGCAATGATTACTCCTTGGCATGCGGGTCGTTTGCGCGGGCGTTCGCTCTCTCTCTCGCACGCTTTTTCACTACATCGAAAAAAAACCCACAAAACGTGTGCGGGAAATATTCCGATTGAGGGTCGAATTATTTCCGGAGCAACCGCCACTTGAGGAGATATGTTCTAAGATAAGACAGCCCCTTATCAAGGACCAGCGTATTGATGAACAAGAGCCTCATTCATTTCAACTCCACGCTCTCGCTAACGTTTTTCAAAGCTACAGTATTGCCGGAAGGATTAATTGTTGGCTCTGGTTCTTCGACAAAGAAGTGCATCACCCTTGGTAGGGAAAAGAACGAATTTGTTATTGTTGAAGTAGTGGCTGACCTTCGGCTTGGGGCAGCTGTTCTGGAGCGCTTCAAGTGGGAAGGTGATATCGTTCACTTTGCTTCGAGCCCGGCGCCACGAAGAATAATATTCTTTTATCCAGAATATTTGAAAGTTTTAAAGTGTGCAGCCATTTAAACCTTGGATTCTGCAGCAATGCACCACGTTTCTCGTACGTCAACAAAAAACGTCGTTCCTCGAGTTCAGTCGTTGCCAACGTGGTCAAACCACTCCGTACGAAGGTTGTACATCTCAATCCTTCTCTCCGACAAGGTTACTGTGGTCGAATCACTCGTCAACAAAGCTAGCGTTCCTGCTGTCGGAAAAGGATCAAGAAAGGTGAGAAATGGGACAGGAATACTCTCTAGAAGATGGGGATGAACATGCTCCAGTCAATGTAAGCCCGGGGGTGTATGTTGAGGAAGAGATCAGCTTTGATAGCCTTTCAGGCTACAGGGTAATGAAAGTGTTTCAAGGAAGCCCAGCTTCAAGATCTGGACTTGCACCTTACGAAGACTTTGTTGTTGCTCTCAACGGGAATTTGGTGAATGCGGACAACGCATCGCTTGCCAACGTTTTGCGCGAAAACGAAGGGAAGGAAGTTGCGTTAGTTGTATGGAACTGTATCGATGGAAAGAAGCGGGACGTTACTTTAAGACCTGTTAAATGGAACGGCCCGGGACTATTGGGAGCTGCAGTTCGCTTCGAGGCTTTGCATGGTTCTGCTGATCATGTACAGAGGGTAATTGACGTTCTACCCAACAGTCCTGCGGATGAAGCGGGCTTAGTACCTTTCACTGATTACATTGTCGGAACTCCTGCTGAAGCGTTCCGCAGGGAAGCTGATTTCGTTAAGATTGTATGTATTTGATATTGATTTCTAGAGACTGAAAACAGTCTGGGTTCAAGTTTTTGTCTTTTACTGACGGTTTTCCCCGATGCTGCATGGACAGATTTCAGATGCAATACAACGACAAACTGCTGCGAGCGTCATGATATATTCATCTGCTACGAACAGGACTGTAAGTTGAGCTTCAAACCATCTTCTTGAAGCCGTAGAGGTTACTGACCAGGACTTGTCTTTACTGCAGAGAAACGTCGAGATTAGACCAAACGAAAACTGGGGGGGAGAAGGTTCACTTGGATGTGAACTCGCGACTGGATTACTCCATCGAATCTCTCGCGCAACATAGCGCCGGGGTTCCTGCGACGCAAGAGTTTGCAATCGCGCAGTTTTAAAACCACAGTAGGCTAACATCGTACTACCTCCTCATAAGCTTCGTGCTTTGAGGTTTAGATGGCACAGACGACTAGGGAGATATCGTTCGTAGTCGGTTTGCTCCCCGTCGGATATTAATTTTTATTGTCTCTGGTTCGCGGCTCATGTCACGAAGTTTTGCATTTGGCTGCTCACCATCTTCTGGTAGATCAAATGATGGCGAGTTGGGATCAATGCACTTTTCTCGCGTGGTCTGTAGAAGGTCGTGCTCTTCCCCTGAGTCCCCAACAGCTTCAACGGCTTCAGGATTATCATAGCATGGCAAATCATCACTGGAGACATCATGCTGCCTAAGCCCAACGCCGAAATGTAACGAGGAATCATCTTCAACGGCTAATGGAGCGAAATTCAAAAGGGAGCGAGTCGTTCGTAGCCCGACAGTTTTCGCGAGTTTCTTGACGCTCAGCAGGGCGCTCTCACTGTAGGAAACTAACTTTGGTATGAGCCTTAACGACTTCGTGAGGTTGTCGTTTCGCTCATCATGCATGCTTCTTTGTTTCCGTTTCATGTATCCTGGTGATTTTCTTGGACGTTTCGATGGGGTTGATCTTTGCTCATCTTCGGCGGGAATCGAATGTTCCCTTTTCACGATTTCAGCAAAGTCCGATGTTTGTTTCACAATTTTGGTGGTAAGGCCCACGATGCCTTGGATGAGGTCAATCGTTGCGAGAGGAAGTTGTGATACGTCAACGCAAGGATTGGAATACCAGAACAAAAGCTCCTCAATTCGAGTCCGAGTCGTTTGCAACACAGTAATAGAGCTACTAATCACGATGTGGTCCGCCTCTACATCGATTGTGAAGCCCTTGGTTTCAGGGTTGTTGTTCTTTGCTTCAAGAACTGCCGCCCTATTGCGCTGGTGCAGACTTAGAATACCAGCGAACAGTCGTAATGCAGAACTCACGGTTGGAATTGGGGTTCCATGATCTGAGGATGAATCGTCTGATGACAATGACTCAGATATTTCGGAGATCCGCAGCGCCGCGACAGCAACTTGCATCAAAGTCTCAAGGATTGTTCTAAGACCAAGCATGTCAAGCAGAACGTCACATACGGCATATCTCTTCTGGGCGTCAGGCGAGCGGGAGAATTTCTGTGCGTGGATGTGATCCATTGCGGATGGCTGCGAGTTTGGTGTAACCTCACCTCGAAAAGCTTGTGAGAGTTCACGAACCCATCCACATCCTTCATCAATCGCACTCGACACATGCATTCCTGTGAAGTACTGCAGAACTCTGAGGCTTTCCACAGCAGTTTTTCCTCGCCCATGCTTCACTGGAAGCTGAATCCAGGGTTCTGGATCCATCTGTACATCTACTACTGACTCTATATCAACGCTTCTTCGCCGCTTTAACGACCAAGAAGTTAACGAATCATTACGAATCCATCCAACATCTGTTTCATTCCATAAGACTCGCCCATCGCACTCATAGACCGTGGCAAGGCATTTAAAGCACGCTTTTCGGGCAAAGCATTTCGTTACAACGCCAACTTCGCTAGCAATGAGGATGGCCTCTGTAGCCTTGAAAGCCACAAGTGAGTCCACTGAGAACTGGCCGAGCCACCCCAACGCATTTATAGCATTTCGTACTCCGAAAGAAAGGCTGCTGTCTTCGCTCAGTAGCTCTAGCTCAGACAGGCATATATCTTCTAGATCATGCATGAGATTATTGCCAACAGTCTGAAAGAAGTCAAGCATTCTTCTCTTTGCCTCGAAAATACCTCCTCTGCCCTGACAGGTTCCCGATATCCCGTAATCTTTGCATCCTGCGACGAAACGAAGTACTTGGTTCAAACAACACAAAAACATTCCGGAAAGGGTTACAGCATCGGGTAGGAGTGATTTCTTTGTTGTTGACGTTTTGCGAATTTCCCTTGCTAAAATGACATACGACGTTGCTCGATCCAGCAAAAGAGCTGCAAACATTGGCGAATGAATCATATTGGCAATATTCTTGCGACTGGACTCGCTCGTGCGTGTGCATAAGATTGATTCAAAGGACGATTCGATATATGGGGATTGGTTCTCGATGCAAGCGTGTTTACAGGGAGCATAACACTCCACGTTCCCATGCGGTTCTTCGTCGAAATGCTCGCCTGCGAGCTTATCAGGACAATCGGTCATGAAAATATCATCTTTGTCGACAAGGTCTTTTTCTAAGTCCGGGAAAATGTCATTAAACCTACGTCGTTCGGCTTCCTTACTTTCGCTGGCATGATCAAGTATCACAAATAGTTCCGAAAAGTCATACCCAGAATTCTTTGAAGCTACGCTAGTTCCGGATTTTGACGCAATTTCACGAGAATGTCCTTTCAGAAACCAACAGAGCTGTCTTGCCATTAGTTTCTCAATTCTAACAAGTTCAATGTCCTTGCTGCTCGTAGACGTGGAATCATCCTCTTTACCCTGAATACCAATGTCATCAGGGACTGATATGAGGGAACAAATCACACATTCCAGGGACATCAAGGGAAAGTCTGGAACCGATTCACTCCGTGATTTGGAAGTATAATGAGGGTCTTTCAAAGATCGTAACACGGCTGTCCTTACCGATTCGGCCAAATCCAGACCATTTTGGAATCCATGCTTTCGTTTTGGTTTCTTTAACCCATTTGGGTGGAGAGTTTCTTTCTGTATACGCTGCTTCCGCAGTAACTCGTAAGCGAATTGCATTGCATACAGCATGCGGTCAAACTCTAACAAGCGCTCCAGAAAATTAGATAGGACCTTCATTTCCGACATGGACTTCCGTTTCTCCAAGGCTCTTTCGAAGATTCCGATACAACTGGATGACACGTTCACAATTCCAATTAATGCTGCCATACCTGCACCGAAAGAAGCTATAGCAGCGGCAAGATCACGCTCGCTCATATTCAGTAGTGTCTCTGGAACGTCCTCATCCTCTTCGAACTGGTGCTGAAAGGTTTCAGGATCAATCGACTCAAAGTCTACTGCTCGGTATAGGGTCACACATACGACAGGTACAAGAACTACGACGTCTAGGACATTTGCAGAAATACTTTCGACAGTACTCGCCGGATTCATAGCTAGCTTGAGGGTCGATCCGGCTGCAACTATCGATGAAATTGCTGAAAGGCTCTGGTCCCAAACGAGTCCGATGTCAATGTGAAGCTTGTTGGGTCCACTTGAGTTCTGATTAGACTCGAAGTTGAGAAATTCTTTAGGACACTGAGAGAGAATTCGTCTATCGAGAACGTTCGTAACGCCTTCCAAACCTCGCATGATTGCCGATGCAGCTACATGCAAAAAACCGACTGCAACAGGATCAGCTAGAGACAAAGGAACCGACTCGTTCATGACAGAAATCGCATCGCGAACAATGTCCATACTCGCAGTCTGAATGATATAATTTGCGGTTTCCAGCGCTTTCTCTCTTTCTTGCTCGTCTCCGAACAAAAAGGACTTTCGTAACATGACAAACAGGCTGTGCCATTCACCGGTTTTCGTCGCAACGGCAACACTTATTTGTGGAGCAAGCGAAACAGGCTTGACTACTATCCCATTCATAATAAGAGCTTTGAGAACCATCTGAGCAGGAGCTCCTCCACGTCCTAGGTCCGCGACAATGGAATTTGTAGTTTCAGGGCACGTGCGTATTGCTGCCAAGGTGAATGCCGCTAGTGCAGCAATATCCGAAGGAAATCTCCCACACTCAGAAACCATTATAGACAACAAGCGTCTTGCGGCTGTAGGCATGCCTCGAAGGGCTAGTGCGGTAGCTGGGTCTGGGTAGTGATTATGCATCGCCGCCGCCACTGCACGACGAACTAACGGGAATTGCATCCGTCTTGCAGATGGTCGCGAAAGGAGTGAAGCGAATATGTGCATATCGAGCCAGTCCAACCGTGGGTGCGCGAGTATGTATTTTGTTATTGGATGCTTCGGGTTGCAGAGGTCGCATAATGCTGCGGAAAGAACGGGGAGAATGTCGTTTGACAACTTTCGAGATAGACCTTCTCGCAGTGCTTTGGCGCTCCACAGACCACGACGCCCGCTGGTACGCACAAGAGATCGAACGACCGCAGGTAAATCCTTTTCGTCGACGACTGATAACGCATATTGCTGAGTAAAACGAATTTGATGTCGATGAGAGGTCGAGAGTGGCAGTGATGCTAGGGTTGCGAGAATTGGGACAAGAAGTGTGCGATCCGCTGCAAGCAGTTCGGACAGAGTCTCAACTGTGTCGTGAATAACAGATGCATCGTTTGGAAGAATGTCGGGTAGATGAGACACGGTCTGATGGGGATGGATTTGGACAAGATCAAGCATGCATTCTGTTAGCTTTGGATGGGGGTACTGAATGCGAGGCAGGAGCGATGAAAGAGCCTGTGATATCTTTTCGCTGGGAAGGCATTGGATTTCTTCAAGTTGAGGAAGGGCTTCAAGAGGCGAAAGCAAAGTCGCCATGCGGTTCACAGCCAGAGCAGTAAAGACAGGTAATGACCGCCTAAACTATGGGCATAGATCTTTGAAGCCGTGAATGTTACCCTTGTACTATTGCAGTCACGGCGAAGGTGGGGGCAGGCCTGCAAGGTTGACGGCAGGGGGGGAAGGGGGTCGGAAGACTCTGTACAGCCGCGGATGGAACAGTTTTTCGTGGGAAATGGAAGCCTCATCCCTGCTGATTTGATTTGAATCCCGCGAAATTTAAAACGCTGCAGATGATCTTATGTGGATTTGCTCATGTCACGTCGGGTCACCCAACTTGGGTGACTCAAACCATCCCCTCAAAACTGAAACCTGTGCACGTTTATTTGAGAGTGTCCTGCTCACCAGAAAGTTCCTGCCACGGACTCTTCGCATGGCGTTTCGCGAAGATGAGGGCAGGCCCGTTCTTAACAAGCGTTGAGGACTTCTTTTTCCACAAAATTACGCTTTGCGTTCTTCTCATTCATTTCAGGTTCGTGAAATTTGTACCTCAAGTAACTGTGGTCCCGTCCGTCTTTGAAAAGTCAGGTGTTTTTCTGTTGTTCTATTTTGAATATTGACCAGAGGCAACATAGCGATCCATAATTTCTGTTGAGCTGTACAGGCATAGAACAGAAATCCACAGACCGCTTTATAGAAGGAGAAGAGTAAATGTTCAACTCCCAAGGTCTGTACAGTTCAAAAGCAGGGGTTGGTTGCGATCGATTGTATATGCAATCGACTGCAATGACGCATTGCTTCTTTAGCCTTGGATTGCAATCGGGTTACTGGTGAAAGACAAGACTGCAATCCGATTGCTGTTCTTGAACTGGATTGCAGTCAGATTGCAATCAAAAGACCACAATGATGCTTTACAACGTTCACAAAAGATGTAATGCTCACTGCGCTTTTTGAACGTAACACAGAGTAATTTGTTAAAACAGGCCGTAGATACTCATTTGTTGAGCGCCTTGAAAAACGAAAGCTCAGAAAGGCGAGCATTATTGTTTGAACAAAGTTTGAGATATTGTTATTGCTTTTTAACCTCTCAGCATTGTTGGGATTGCACTCAGATTGCAATCCGTTGCAATCCAATTGTACCAAATCCTGTTGATTCAATGAATCAAAAGCTCCAAAACTATCCAGTATTCATTCACTAATTGGCGACTTCGAAGGAACCAAGGAATGTGGCGAAGTCAGTCCTTTGAGACAAATTGTCAATAACAAAGTCAAAGCAAAGCACTTGGAGCGCGGGAACATAATGAAACAAGAGATATTATGCTAATCCTATAAGAAGAGAAAGAGGGCAGTGCATCTTTGCATTGAAATCAAGATCTACGGAGAGAAGTTCAAGGACTTTTCTTTGTCAAAGATTGTTTACAATAGACATCAAAGCAATAAGAGAAATGCATGTCGTTCAGAGCGCTCTGCGATCCTTTTTGGTCTGTGCCACTGGGCCACTGGAAGATATGGTTTCCCTTTCAGAGGGTAACGTTCCGTCGGAAATTCGAAACGGTCAATATGTCGCCGATTCCGACGCAGTAAAACGCCGATATCTCGACAACCGCAACAGCTACAGCTTTGCAATCACGTCCATGTAGAGCCAAGATCATTGTCCACTCATTCACTGAGGATTGTAGAAATTGAAAGAACGGTTGCGACGATACCGGCGCCGAGATGACCCCTCAAAGAAGCTCAGTTTTGAGCAAAAAGCAAAACGAAATTTAATGCAAAACAACAATCCGGGCGATCTCCCCATTCACGCTGAGTGCCTCTCAACCGCCCACGAGCTCCTCACTAGCTTTTCTTACGAAGAACACTCTGCATCCTTCAGAACAATTCAAGCACTCACTCTGGCCTCATGTGCTGCTCGCATGGCGCGAACCATCCTCACAAACCGCCTCCTCTGTGGAACAATCGCAATTCCGGTATCCGGAGGGTGATCCTACTCATAAGATGGTGAGTACCTCTGAAGGTGACGTGGAGATGGTATGAGTATTCCCCAATTTTGGGTTGAATTTTGGAGGCTTTTTGTGAGGACCTTTGTAGGTGGATTTGGTATTATGACCTGTTGG
>JASCIV010000609.1:0-15799 GCA_030374735.1 Gracilaria caudata
CAACAACCCCTTCTCCCAATAACTAACTCATCAGGCTCTTCTAACTTCCCACCACATTGACTCCCCCGCCCCTCGTCGCTTCGCGCCCGTGAAGCCCGCTCGTACATGCATCATTTGAGACTCACCCTTCTCTTCGCGGCGCTTAGCGTCGTTTGCGCTCAACATCATAATGGCGGTTTTGACCATCGCGCCCATTCCGTTCCCGGTCCTGACCAGACCGTGTACGACATTGACGGCTCCGGCTTCGAAACCGTCCATCTAGACGGTATCGGCTCTCATTCGCACTACTTTGAACCAGGACCCCCAATCGTCAGCGGTGTAATTACCAGCTTCAGCTGGCGCAGAGTCGACACCAACGAGGAGGTGTGTACGGCTGTCGAATGTGACATTCAGCTGCCCGTCGGAACTACTGAAGTCTCACTCACCGTCGTAGACAATACCGGCGACACCGTGTCTGATTCCTTGTCAGTCACCGTGCTGCCGAGAAGCGCGCTCACTGAACAGCCTAGAATCGACGCGCTCGGCCCGGCAGAGGGACCTGCCGTCGGTGGTAACATTGTTACCATCGACGGAGCCTATCTTTACCGCGATACAAAAGTGTTCTTTGGAGCGCAGCAGGCGCTCGGAGTTGAACATGTTGACCGCAATCGCATCACCTGCACGGCGCCCGGAGGAACTGGGACTGTTACTGTTACTGTTCAAAGTTCTATGGGAACTTCAAATGGCCTGTCGTATACCTACCAGCAAGGAAATAACATCCCCATTAGTTTCAAACTCAATACCTGGAAGAATCCGGACAATTCCGAATTTATCGCCGAGGAGATCACGTGTATCGTCATTGGAAGGGATCATCGATACTACATGGGTTCCCTTCTGGGAACTGTCACCGTCGCTTATGTCAACCGCGCGCTCGTGGTTGAATCCAAGTGCACGGGAGCCGAAATGGGAGCAGATCGTTCCATTACCGGCATTGGCTACAACCCTATCGACCCTTATGAGCGCGTTTTTGTCTCCGTCAACACTCATTTCCACGAAAGCAAGGGCGTTAGATGGGATAACGCTAACATCGAGTCTATTGAAGTTGAGAGCGACGGTTGTCCGAGAAAGGGCCCAACAATCATTTCCGGCCTCCCTGTCTCCAATCATGATCACGGAGTAGGTCCAATTACCTTCTTGGCCGATGGTAGCATGCTTATTTCGGTTGGTTCCTTTTCCAATGCTGGAGCGAGCAAACCGGGAGATGGTATCGGTGGCGTTCCAGAGAACCCACTCTCCGCTGCCATTGTTAGAGCCCCGTACCTACAGCCTGGATTCAACGGTAATATCAGATACGACCAGTATGATGATCCGCTTACAGCCAACAAGATTGCAGGAGATGTGGAACCGTTCGTCACTGGTATCCGTAACTCCTTTGGAATGGTTCGACACAGCAACGGGCAAACTTACATCACAGATAATGGTCCAAATACTGGGTTTGGATTGACTAGTACTTCTTGCACAGAAGATGCACCCGACGCCGAGTCGGAGGACAAGTTGTTGAGGCTGGTCGCGGGCTCGTATTACGGTCACCCCAACCGTAATCGCGGTCGTACCGACCCGAAGCAATGTGTCTACAGAGGTCTGGACGAAGAAAGTGGTAACGGTTACATGAAGCCAATTGGTACAATGCAGTCATCAACGAATGGCCTCATTGAATATCGAGCGAACACATTCAACGGAGATCTCAAAGGAAGCCTGCTGATGAGCAAGGTTGCATTTGGCGCTGATGGTTTGGTGTGGCGTGCCGAGCTCAACCCAGACGGAAATACGCTGACCAGCCAGCCGTATCAATTCTTTGACCAGAGCGGTGTGTCACTCGTTCAGGGTCTGTATGGAGAGCTTGTAATGCCTCAAATGAAAAAGTACCGAGTTCTAGCTCTGCAGGCAGAAGAACCCGGACCTGGTTTGGTTGCGATCATTTCAGTGCACCCTAGCCGCGGTCCCAAAGCGGGAGGTACTGAGGTGTTTATCACCGGACACTTTTTGAACTCCCACGACTTAGTGGTAACATTTGGTGGCGCACCTTGCACCAACATTGTGGACATCAAGTATCAGCATGTGCGGTGCGTTACCCCTCCCGGAGATGGAAAGGTTCCTGTCATTGCCACAGCTGGAGGAGTTTCATCGAAGAGCTACGGTCACGAATACGAATACATGTAGGTTTGATTAGTTCAAGCATCTTTTGTTCAAACAAGTACGCAAACCTGCTACAAAGGAATTCGTCATCTCCCTTATTAGATAGAGGGTCTGTTTAACGTCCAATAGGATCGCTGTGGAGGGTACCAACAAGAGAATTGTAGAAGAACACTTTAGCATTTGTCTATACCACCAGCTTGCCGTTGCTGCTGACGTGCGCTCTCACGTTGTAAGGACGTATGTATTGTAAAAAAAAGAGAAAAGCAGGGACACAAGCATACCGCAAAGAGAAAACCAGGCGGTTGTCGGCGAATTGACAGTATAGCATTACAAGTGATAAAGCATGTAAAAGCCGGTCGTCTAGCCCTTCGATGTTGGAGATCTGTCCTGGAGGACTGTGAGGGGAATCGAAAGAACGCTCATGTAAGCATGTAAGGGCCGTTGGGTCAGAATCCTTGTGCGCTCAGCTCTGCACAAAAAGGAAAGCTCTGGCCGAAATGGTGTCGCCAAGCAAGTGTAGTCGCTCCCCGAAAATCGGTGGTTCTGAACGAAGGTGTAGACATGTGATTTTGAAGACAGGTGAATGAACGAGGCGATCCAGAATATGCAATGCATTGCATGCTTTTCAGAGAAAACGAAGAGCTCTCATTGACGAGAGAGCTCATTACATCGTTTCAGATCTGTTCGTGCACCGTACTGGTGCATCTAAGTTCAAGGTTGCACTCCATAATCGCGCGGCGATGAAAAGCTGTCTGCGGTGATGATGCTGTCTACTCATTCATGAGCCGCCCTGGAGCATTTCTTCAAATCCTGGGGTGTAGTTTGATACTATCAATGGTTGATTACACGATGATGGAAGACACGAAAAGCTAGGCACCAGGCTGAAACGAATAAATATGTAGGCGTGGCGGATGTTTCGGTGAAGCAAAATTTGGTGTGATGACGTAGCAGACTGCGCGATGGTGATGTTTGTGGAGTCGAGGAGAGTGACATTTGGTTGTGGTGGAATGCAAAGTAGATTTGATTTGTTACACAGAAGAACGACGAGCACGACAGAGGTGAGTTTGTCACTGACGGGGGAGCTACCAAATTAGTTTTAATGGCGTTGTTTGGGTAGAGAGAGATGACCGTTATGGTTCGAATGAGTCTAAACAGCGATACAAGCGAACAAAGGCTTCAAGGTGACCTGGTCGATTGGAACAGGAATTGAAAGGAAGAGTTAATTTGTTGCTGACAGCGAGCTCAACGACTCGACACAGCCGCTTTTACAACCGTAAACGCAAAGGAGGACGTGGTCAGCACGACCTGGACGGCGTATCCGTGTGGAAGGATTTGTGGAAATCGGGGCCCCCCTTTTGCTGTTTTTTGAAGATAAGGTTGTTGCATAATATTGTGCGAATGATTGAATGCACAGTGGATGCAAGCCAGTGTGCTGTTTCAGAGCAGTTTGGCCGCTGAGAAAGGGCCAAAATGCGGGACAATGAGGTATGGAGGGAGGGGTGAATCGGCGGAAGATTTGGGGCTGTTTTGAGTGCGTATGCGGGCGCACTCATCGCGTCATAGCATATGTGCTGCAGCACGTGCTGGACTTTTAGTCGACGGTTTGCGGGGAGAACGACCGTTGAAGAAAGCAGCTGCGAGAAAGCGATTGCACGAGAAGTACGCGTTGATCCCTCTGAGGGCGAAGGAGGCGAAGAAGAGGCGTCATGCGGCACCACGCACGCGTACGCCGCGTTAAAAAAAGAACGCACCCGCCAGACGACTCGCCGCGGAGCGAAGACGGAGCACGTACATGTTGCGGCACGCGGCGGTGGCACCACCACCACGCGCGCCATAGCGCCGCGCGCTTTGAAAAAACGCGCTCAAAGCCGGCGCCGCGCGCGTCCGTTCAAATTTAAAAACAGCGCGCGCGCCGTGAATTGGCGTCACGCACAATAACCCTGTCACGCGGCAAGCGGCGCGTGCGCTTTCAGTTACATCACGCAGCCGCAGTACAAAAGCGCTATCGTCAGTCGCCGCCCGACCCCGTCCGCCGCCCGCCCGTCGCACTCGTCTTCACTCCCCGCCGTCAGCAACAAAACCATGGCCGCCGTACAGTCCAAACCCGACGTGTCTGCCGCACCCCCCTCCGCGCCCGCGCCCGCACCCTCCCGTTCCGCTTCGTCGCGCAAGCTCCCGCGTCCCGGCACCTTCTCCCACGCGCGCCTGCCGAGAACGCCCTCCGTGCCGCGCGGGCGCTCGTACCATGGAAAGCCCCTATCGGCGGCGGCACAGGCGGCGCAGCAGGGCTACTTTGCCAGAAAGGCCGCCAAGATGTACGCGGAGCGAAAGAAGGCCGAAGCGGCGGCGTCAGCCGCAGCGGCCGCCTCCTCGCCGGAAGGTGACGTGGTTGTAGACGCCGAAATGGCGACCGCTTTGAAACCTGCAAACCGTAGCGAACAGCCCGTCGATGTCATCAACATCACCGTCGATGCGCAAGGCGTCAAGATCGACGAGAACAAGCCTCGAACGTCTGCAATGGGACCCAGGACCAACTCGCGCGCTCGTATGACTCGATCGAGTTCGCGCCAGAGAAACGCTCATAGCAGGACGGAAGACAAGGAAAACTTCATCACCGATGCCCGCCTGGACGCTCATATTGAGGCGTACTTTACCCGCAAGAGAGCGGCCGTGGTTGCCGCCGTCGCACAGCCAGTGGATTCACGATTGACCGAGCACTCCAGCACGTCCAATCACTCGTGGGATGGGTCGATGCCAAAGCGAAGGAACAGCCGAAGTGTGATTGAACGAGACCACGCCATTAGCCAGCGTGTGAGTCCGTCGTTGAATGCCAAACCGAGCACCGCGGCGTTGTCGCCGCGTGAAGCTGCTCTCGACCAAAGCTGCAACCTAAAAGAATGTGCAAACGAAGCAGTGAAACAGAGCACTGACAGCTCAGCAGCGCTCAGCGCTGCGGCAGGCAGTGCGCAAACTTCATGCGGCGAGCTGCCGAGCACTGGCAAGTGGTGCGACGAATGTGCTGGCGTGGGCCTCCACATCTCGGCGCTGCTGTCCGAGCTGCAGACGCAACGACCGGTTCCGGAAGCGGGAGCCGCGGACGTGAGCTCCTCTTCGTCCGGGTCAGGCGCCAAGAAGGGGTGGAAAAGCATGGTGACACAAACGGTGCTGGGAGATTCTAAGAGCAAGAGCTCGTCGGAAAAGGCTAAACTACAACAAGAAATCAACGTGCTTCGCGCCACGGTGGACTTCTTGTACAAGAAGATTGAACGCCTGGAGACAAACGACAACACATCGGCGACTTCTGCTTCTTCTCGTTAGGTTTGATTGCTTTTTTGATGGGGCTCTCTCATCAAAAGGTTGTTTTGCGTCTCGGAGCGAAATAGATAGTGCGATGAAATAAAATTGTACAACGATTGGACTGAAAGAATTCATGAGCACGCTCAGCCATTCCAGTGACGCTGTGACGCGTGACAATGATCTCACATCATTGTGCGTTGCAAAGGGCGCGCGCTGCGAGCAGTCGCGAGATTTGTGCGAGTGCCGATCATGTGTTGTGCGTCGTACCCGCTTCTACGTGAGCGTCTGCGCAAGCCGAGATGGTGAGCGCCTCTTCCACGCGCTGTTCGCGCTGCTCGAGCGTGGACCAGCGGCGTCGCAATTCGCCACTCGTGCCTAACTTGCACCGCGCCACGTAGAGTTGCGGCGACCACACTCGAGGCGAGCGAGTTCGCGCACCTAACTTCGGTGAGGAGGCGCTGTATTACGACGAAGGAAAGCGTTCTTCGTTTTTAAAATATACAGTTCACCTTCTCCCATACGCTGCCGCCAGCATGATGCTCGCAACATACAACTTCTGAAATCGGTCAAAAGTTGGTGTGCCACTCGACCGCGCGACGAGGGTTGGAAGGGCCGCCAGCTCGTTTTTTGAGAGCGAACAAGTCGTTATCACGCGTGACGTCGCGCACGCGTCGTGCACCGCCAGCGCCGTTTCCAAGGTGCGCGCCACACGTGTGGGCAAGCGCTCGGCGCTTCCCACTTCGACATGTCGTTGTGGGGTGCGCGGCGGGAAAGTGACACGCTCTCTGTGCAGACGCGCGCCACCACGTAAACAGACGCCGACGTCGCTCAAGCACTCGAAGGAAGCGTTCCACACGCCATTGAGGTTACGAGCCAACCGCCTGCGAGCGAGCGCAGACGCGGGAAAGGGCGCAGCAAGAGTGCCGCCCCATGGGGTGCGCGCCGGTACCACGCGCCGCTTACACATCCGCTGCGAACGCGCCGATATCTTACTCGAAGCAAAGGGTGAGTTCGATATGGCTCGAATCGGCGGTGCGAATCTGAATCGAATCTAAATCGTTTGCGTTCCACGTTGATGTCAACACCTGAGGTGTCGCCAGCGCACCTCATTATCTGCGAGTCTTTTTACAGCAATGGTTGCTTCTATGTTCATCAAATCCAGTGCAACACATTAAACTTCGCCATCTACAACCTTACCTACAGAGCAGTCCACACTCACAAGCGGCGCGCCCACTTGTCATCACATCCTCGCCGCCATCTTAATCCTCCTCCTAACCAGTCCGTCATACGTCGCCAGCCGATGCTTCAGTCGAGTCGCGGTTTCAACAAACAGGTCAAACGAGATGTTCGTGTTCACCTCCAGTGAAGATACATCCGACCCCTGATATCTGTAGTAGTTCAGCCAGAACGTCACCAGTTTGCAGAAGTTGTCCATTGTATCACAAGGCAGTATACTATTCACAGAGAAATCACATGTCTTCGTGGACTTTGCGTACTCAACGATCATATCCGACAGTTTTGACAACATGTTATCCAACGCCTCTTCATCTGGACATGAGATCACAAACAGGATCAGCGCTGTGTTCACACAGCAAATGTTCTCAAACGTTATGTCCTCAACTCGGACGCTCGATATCATGTCATGAACCAGCTGCACTCTATAAGTCTCAATGAACTCCCATAGCACACAATTGTCAAAGTCGTATGCCTCCGCATCATCGGACTGTTCGTGCGCCAGCTCATCTTCCGCTCGAAATCGCTCTAGTGAAAGAGCAATCGATCGCACAAACACATTCGAGTCCACCAGCCGATCAGACACAGCTGTCAGCAACCGCTCCCACAGAATGTGATCCGCCCGCAGCATTTCATTCAGGTCTCGAAACAGAGTTCGATTCCACTTGATCAGCTGACTCAACAGATCAAAGCTCGTCTGTCTGAAGACGATGATTTGTGACTTTGGACCAGTGAACATAGCCAGCTGCTCAACAAGATGCTTGAGTAGTCCCTGACGTGCCACATACGTCTTCTCACACGAGGTAGCGCTTCTTTGGAACGTTTCGATACACGCCGACAACAGATACCGTCGTGTCCTGGAAACATCATCGTCGCGTTTTGTCAGCATATAAATTCGCGTAAGTTTAGTTAGCAACCCCTTTTGCTCAAGGGCGTCCTCAGTCACACGATTGCGCTTTCCCGACAGAGGAGTTGTCGGCGCACTAGTAGCACTACTAATCTTGGGGCTGGCTGACAAACTGAATGGCTCCTCTGCCGATGCACCTGCATCGGGGAAACACGCATCATTCGTGGAACTCGACCTTTGTGGAAACAAGTAAGAAACCTTGGCTACTGGGGCTTCTCCGTTTGAATCCATCGGCGATGACAAAGGAGGCGCAGGGAATGACAAAGACAGTCTTTCTATCGGTGGAAGTTCCGAACTTGTGACCGATGCAGGTGACGCGCACGGGAGAAACGGGAATTCATATCCCTGTTCCATGGCCTTCAATACTTGTCGTTCATGTTCGCTGAACATCAGTCTTCTCCGACCTACCATGACGTTTTCATCAGAAGATTCGCACACAGAGTGTACTAGTCTGATGAAATGCATCTTCAGAGAGTCTTCTGTATGGGTCTCATGGGGGCTATCGGACCAGTTCAATGCGTCACAGAAACGATTGAGTGCCTGAAAGATGCCGGCATCGATAAGCTGCCTTTGCACATCAGCCTTGCGCTTGCCCATCAATAGAGAGTATAGCACAAATAGAACGTCGATTTGATGAGATGACATGATCATGGAGCTCACCGACACAACACGTTCTGTTGGATTCAAGTCATCGACTGCGTCAGACAGGGGTGGTATATGCGCGTAAAGCAGCTGCTGTACCACATACTCCGGTGTGGCTTCATTGAGCTGATCCGTGTGCATGGACAGTTGCGTAGCCTCAGAACTGGCGGCAGTTTGCGGATGTTCCGCAGTGGACGGAAGTGGAGACGTCGGAGTAAAGTTGTTTGCATACGAAACTGAGTTTGTATGATGGGCGGCGGACGTGTGGGACGTTGCGATTCGCCTATCGAGAGCATGCCAGCATTCAGCGCCAGTAAAGTCTGCATCCTCGGGATCGAAGCCACGTCGAAACACGAGAGCAAATCGCTGTCTTACGTCCGGCGGCGCGTGCAGAAGCTCCTGGCCTTCGTTGACAAGCTCAATGGGGTCTATGGTGGATTGGAACATGCCGGCTCTGGCGGCATGGTCCACTACGAGCAGATCGCTTCTTGTGGCAGGTGGTACAAAAATAAGCTTGACCAGGCGCTTGAGTAAGCCTGGTATTGAGAGCAATGCGGCGTGGTTTCGATCGCGCACTACTCGGCTGCCGCGTACGTACGAACGGCGGAGACGGAGATGGACGGCGGAATCCTCGACTGGGCGCCAGTCATAGTAAGCATGGCAATTCCCGATACAGTAGTCACCACCGCAGAGAGTGGGTTCGCCACGGTCGTCGACGAGTGCGGCCAGTACTCTACATGCGTGGCCGAGTTGGAAGGGAGATAAGTCAAGAAGGGTTTGTTGGAGGTTTGGGATGGTGGAGAGATCTACGACGGGGTTCTCGTGCAGAAGTTCTTCCATGAGAGTGAGCGATAGTTCGGTGCTCTCCTTGTTGAACATACAGCGGAAGAGGAGGGGGAATAAGTTGTGCGAAGCAAATCGACGGCATAACACTTCAGAGGAGTTGATAAAGAGAGAGAAGGCGCGGAGCACCCGCGTAATGAAGGGTTGCAATGCGCTATAGTTTGCATTAACGGCTACGAAAAGACAATAAGAGAGCGCCTCGGGGAGCTGCGCTTCGCAAACGGCGTCAATGACGGCAGGAAGCGGCGTGGACTCGGTGAGAGGGTTGGAGGCGGTGATAATGACGTCGGCAAGCTCATGGAAGCGCGGGATATTGGGCGGCTGCAGCGGCGGGAAGCACAGCTCCAAAAGACGGTGAATCTCGTCCCTGAAGCTTCGCAACTCGCGAAGAGGCGACGGCAACAACGGCAACACCGTAGCCGGGGGCATGGGACAAACGGACTCGGCGCGAAGCGCGGGACGACGGCGGACCATGATGTGCGGGGAGGATGCAAAGGGAGTCAGCGCGCGCGCACCGGCGGAAGGAAGATTGGGACGGGGGTGTTGGAGAGATGGGACGCAGGATGATTCGGTGCTGGCGAGGCGGCGGTGGCGGTTGCAGGAGCCAAGCAACCCGACGTGTTGTTGTCAAGAGTGTGCCGCCCTCATCAGGTGAGCGCCACTGCGCACCTGTCGCACTGGTGTCGTATCATTGGCCGCTGCATTTTGCTTTGTCCTACGAACGCCCAATCACCGACTTCCACGCGTCCACGCGTCCACGCGTCCACGCATGCGCATTTGTACAGCAATACCACGCATTTGTTCAGGCTCACATTTGGTGACAATGTGATCACAGCTCAACTCAAACGGCGGCAGCTGTGCTCGACCGCACGTCCCTCTCGCTTTTCCGCGCGGCGTCCGCGATGAGCGTTGTGGCGTTTCAACCGTCGCTGGGCGCGCTGCCTTCGTCGCGCCCGCGCGCTGCGCGCCGCGTTTGTCGACGACGCGGCATCCAGCTCGCCGTATCCCCCCCGCAGCCGCCCGAGACGCGCGTACGCCCGCAGGTGTATCCTCCCAATGTCACGCCATACCCTCGTCCACCAGGAACTTCTGGACAGCAGGCGCTCAAAGTGCGCTCGCTGCAAAGCATCCCTGAACTGTTCCTCTCCTTGGCTGAGCCGCCTACCGCAGAACTCACCGCCCTTGTCGACGTGCATCATCAGCCCCATGTCGAGCTCACGTTTGCGCAGCTGGCCGAGCAGGTGAACAAATGTACTGCTGCGCTACGAATCTTGGGGCTGCGGCCGCATAGCAATGTCGCGCTTTTCTCGGAGAATTCGGCGCGCTGGTGCATCATTGACCAGGCTATCATGTCCGCCGGTGCTGCCGCTGCCGTACGAGGCGTCTCTGCCCCCTCACATGAGCTCCAGTACATCCTGGAGCACTCGGAGAGCAAGGTACTCTTCGTCGAGAATGTCGCAGTCCTCAGAAAGATGTGCGAATCCGGAGTAGACTTTTCCGCTCTCCAATTCATAGTGCTGCTGTTTGGTCATGCGCAGCCTGCGAAGCAGTTCGTATCCGACACTCCCGTATACTCCTTCGAGGACCTTATGAGTATGGGCGCAAACTACACAAAGGATTTAGTGAAACCGCTGGCAAGACGATCCGACATCGCCACGCTGCTCTACACGTCTGGCACAACCGGTAAGCCAAAAGGTGTTGTCCTCACCCACTCCAATCTGCTCTCACAGTTAGAGGATGTCTCTCTCGGGGCCTTTGATCCATCCCCGGGCGAAATTTTCCTGTCCATTCTACCGTGCTGGCACGTTTTCGAGCGAACTGCCGAGTATTGGAGTTTGAGTAAGGGAATGAAGCTCGTGTACTCGAACAAACGACATTTCCGAGACGATCTTCAACAACATCGGCCCCACATGTTAATCTCGGTCCCGCGAGTGTTTGAGAGTCTCTACTCTGCGGTTATGCAAAAGATCCAACATGCTTCGTCTTTGAGAAAGTCTTTGTTTGCCTTCTTCATGGCAGTTAGTATGGCTTTTATAAGCGTTCGCCGTCGCCTCAACAAGCAACACATCCACTCACCTCCGTTTGACGGGGGCTTCTCAAAAGCCATTTGCGCCTTACAAATGACCCTTCTTACCCCTCTTTACGCATTGGCTAATCTGCTGGTCTGGCGAAAGATACGTGCTGGGTTTGGGGACAGATTGCGTATTTGCCTTTCTGGCGGCGGTAGTCTTGCGGGATACCTCGAAGATTTCTTCGAGTGCGCTGGGATTGAAATCTGCATCGGATACGGTCTAACTGAGACCTCTCCAGTTGTTGCCAATCGATTCGGTGAGAGTAATGTGCGTGGTTCAACCGGCACAGAGCTGCCGAGAGCATATGTCAAGATCGTTGACACGGAAACAGGTGACCCTGTTCCATTTGGTCAACAAGGGCGCTTGTGCGTAAAGGGCCCATACGTTTTTCATCACTATTGGAAGGATCAGGGGGCTACAGCGAAGGCGTTTGACGCTGAGGGATATTTTGACACTGGAGACCTTGCTTATCGAGCGCCGGGTGGTGATATAGTGATAAGTGGCAGAGCAAAAGAGCTTATTGTGTTGTCCAATGGAGAAAACGTGGAACCTGCACCGATCGAGGATACGGTGACCGCAAGTCCTTTAATTGACCAAGTCATGCTGGTTGGGCAAGACGAAAAAGCGCTGGGAGCTCTTGTCGTACCAAATCTGACCGAATTGGAGTCAAAAGGACTTGTTGAGACAGGAACCAAGGCGAAGGTCTCGACGTTGTTGGACGATGAAGTGGTGAACCGAGAAAACCTGAGAAGGCTCGAAGCAAAGATGATGCAGTCCACAGAACTAATGTCTACCCTGAACGCGGAGATTGCACAACGAAACCGAGAACGGGTAGCATACACACCGAACGAGCGGGTGGCACACACGCACCTGTTGTTGGTACCATTCTCCGTGGAAAATGGTATGATGACTCAAACGCTCAAGCTTAAGAAGAACATTGTGGCGGACTTCTATTCGAAGGAAATCGGGGCTATGTATAGAAAATGAATTAGTATGGAAGTCGTGCCGATTCGTAAAGGTTTCGCAAGTACGTGTTATATGTGAGCTTTGAAAACCTGATTACGGTAGAATAGAAAATAAGATGCGAGTGCAGAAAGAGCTCGAGTCGAACAGCTATTCCACTACTGTTTATATATATGTCGTAAATAAAGCGTGGGGCACGTACGAACTGATGGGCCATTTTCGGGCCTCACATCTCAGCCTTCTATTCTGGGATACTGCGGGTTGTCTTCAAACCATAATAACGTACGCGGGTATCATGGGGAGATGTTAAGCTGTTGTACTGTACCGACGGTACCACCTTGAGAGAAAATAAAAAAATCGGTAATGGACAAAATGGCGTTTCGCAATCCTGTTGAGTACAAGGTCCCCTGCTGTACATTTGGACCAAAGGGCAAGCATGCATTATGCCATGATTAGAACGACTTGTTGGTTGGAGTAAAGGATGTGTTAACCGAATTAAGAGCTAGTTAGACGCTCAATGGGTGGCAATACTCGCCGTCTGATTTGTCTCCGCGGGTTGGCCTCAGCAGCAGAGCTAAACCACAGATAGTCTGCAATCGGCACCGGGATTTCACCAACAGGCATCTCAAGTTTCAAACTACCGTCGGTGGCATCGTAAGCATCGGCCGGTCCCGGGTTGAGCATGACGGTCTTGAGAAGCGGGTCCGCAACTGGTAGAAGATCGTCGGTTGACCTGCCGTCGGCTGCACGCACCATGAGCTCTCTTTCACGCATCTTGTTGCGCTCCGCTACGAGCTGTCGTCGAACTCTCCCTGTGACGCCGTACTCGAACTTGACGTGGTCGGCTCCAAGAAGACAGATGAGCGTTCCATTGTTGGATAGCACGTGACGCGCAGCTCTTGTGGCCATGGCCTCGTCGCGAAACATCCTACTGGTGAAGTAGGTGTTGAAATTGGTGGCCTCGTTGAGAAGGCCGAGCTTATAATGAGCGGCATAACTGGGCGTAATACACTCGTTGACATAGTTTTTAAAGCCCGATTCACGCATCATGGCGGCGAAGACGGACGCATTTCCCACATGCGTCCTCATCTCAAAGCCGGACAAATTGGCAATGCCGCCTTGTGCGCGCAGCTTGGACAGCGTTTCAGAGTCGATGGAAAGGGCGATGAGCGGGATGTTATTGCGTCTGCACGCGCGAAGCACGGGCAGATAGAGCTCGTAGGGCCACACCCAGCGCGTGTCCCACTCGGTCTCCAGATACAGATCGAGCTCGGATAATCGGCCGGCCACAAACTTGTCGAGCACGGGCTGGAATCTGCCCTGCACCATCTCCAGACCGACGGCGAGCGGGCGCGATGAGACGGAGTGTATGGCAGATATGATGCGCGCCTGCAGAGCATGGTCGACGAGCGAGTTGTGATGCTCACCGAGAAAGACCACGTCGGCTGTGGCGCAGGCGTTTATGGCGGATTCGAAGTCAAGAGGGAGCAGATTGACGTTTGCAATGTTTGTGGGAAGCACGGAGAATACTGTGGACGCTGTGGAGGTGGGGGACGAGGAAGGGCGCGAAGTGGAGGAGGAAAACGGCCATATTGCAGAGGCTGGTCGGGGCAGAATGAGCGGGGTGGTGGCGAGTAATGTGCGTAGAATGTGGCGACGAGAGCAGTGCAGGGCGCAGACAGGATGTCGGGGACGTCGCAGGCGATGGGGGCGAGACGTGGAAGAGGCGAGCGGAGTGGGAGTGACGAAGGTGGCGTGCATGGTGATGGCGGAGAAAAGAAAAGGCGGAGTGGGGGATGGCGAGGTTGCACTGCGGGATAGCACGGTTGGGGAGCTGCGTGTGATGATGATGATTGCGGGTGATGGAGTTGGGTGGTGTGTGGCGTGCAGCGACAGCGCGGAGGTTGCGAATGACGCGGCGTGATTGGTGAGCGCTGGGGGGGGCGGCGAGCGACAAGTGGCGCGTGGTGATTTGGAGAGTGATGCGTGGCATGGGCACGTGGAAGTGGTGTACACGTAAGAACAAGGACAACGAGATCAGAACGAATTTGGCTGCATTGCGGCACGGCGCTTTCAGCGGCGTGCCGCAGTGCTGTTGTAAAATACAGCAGCCGGCACACAGCTGTCAAAAGCGGCATGGCGGCAAACGCGGCGTCTGCCTCCGGGTGAGGCGAAGAGAAGAGCCGGCAGCCGAGAGATAAAAGTTATGATGATGAAGGCCGCGAATATCGCCATCATCAAAACGTATCCAGTGCGAATAAAGCGAGCTGAGCACGAGCGATCATAATGGCGTGCGTTTACACACGTGATGCGCATGCACATAATAGTTGGAGAAGTGATTGTTGCCGGCCACCAATGAACCACCGGCTCGCGTTCGCTCGTGTCATCGCTTTTGGAATAACTTGTTGCCAGCTTGGCAGCACCAAAAACAAACAAAAAAAAGAAAATGCGCGCGTCAGCGGCGCGTGTCTTTTTGTCACACGCTTCACAAGCATGGCGTCACAGCCACCACGCCGTGGCGAACGGCGAGTATCATACGCGCCGACAACCAAATGCTTTGCAGCTCCGCGCCACTCGTTGTGTGAGAGGCAGCGCGACGCCGCGAGACAGCGCCGTAGTCGCCGCGACGCGCGCGTCGGCACTCCCCGGAGGCGCTCTGCGCGCGCGCGCGGCGGGCGCGCATGGCGCGGGCAACGCACGGCGCGCGGGTGACGTGCCCGAAGGCGCTGCGCGTTCGGAGCCGACGCACGCACACGTGGTGGCGCGTTTTTTCACTCGGCGCGCTGCCAGTGCGCCACGTGAGCAACGCGTTGCAGCCAAATGGGAAGCGTGGCGCGGCTGCGCGCCGCTGCACAGAAGTCGGGGCAACATGCGTGTAACGAACTTGGGTTTGCTTTTTAGTTATGTACAACAAAACAAAAGTTATATGTCTTAGTTCGGAATAAAAAAGTAAAACAAGCTGAGCGGGAAGCGCGATGTTGCGTGCGGAATGGAAGCTCACATTCACGGCAGAAGGTGGATGGCGCACGCGTACGCCGCCGCAAACGCGCTCACAAGCAGCGCGAGCAGCAGAAGCAGCGGCGACGACGCCAGCATGGAAAGCACGCTGCGTTTGCTCTCGCTCACGACCAGTTTGTCGTCGGCGGCCAGCGACACCACCACGTGGTCGGGCAGCGACGCCGCTTGTTGGTAGCTGTTGGCAGTGTGTAGCCGGTTGATGGCGCGACACAGTTGTTGTGTGGAGTAGCTCGGAAGACACTTGTTCAGGTCCAGTTGAAGCGCGGAGCCGCCGAGCGCGCTCGGCGCAGACGACCGCGTGGCGCACGGCTGTGTCGACTCGCAGCTCCTGGGCGATGGCGCTGTGGGCGTGTATGTGGGCAGCAGCGGCTCCTGCACGGAACACGGAGACGACAAAAACCGACCGAACGAGCGCACGCGCTTCGCCAGCGCAACCACCTGGTCAGCACGTCCTTGTTTCATCGCGGTAGCCATGGCAGAAACGAGCGCAAGCCGAAAATCAAAGGTAGCACGAACAGAGGCTGAGTTGCTGAGGAGAGAAGGAGGGGGGCCAACGCAGGGTGCGGAAAGGTCTGGCAAGCGGAAGCAATCGCCGCGTCGGCGCCCAACTCGTGCTTTATGTACCCCAGCGCGGAGCACCGCCTCCCCC
>JASCIV010000610.1:0-15787 GCA_030374735.1 Gracilaria caudata
AGTCATAATAGCGGCGCTTCGGCCGGATATCCGGATCAACTCTTATGAAGAGTATGAGCACCCATCCCTTCCGAGGGCATTTTGCTCTACAAACCTAGAAGGTGTAGAACGGTTACCCGAGAGATGTGAGAAAGTACCGATCACGGGGAGGTGCAAGATAGC
This sequence comes from Gracilaria caudata, assembly GCA_030374735.1. NCBI lineage: Eukaryota > Rhodophyta > Florideophyceae > Gracilariales > Gracilariaceae > Gracilaria > Gracilaria caudata. The sequence continues at coordinate 163 of JASCIV010000610.1, forward strand.
CGGCTGGCTCACCTGTACCACCCGGTAGGTGTGGTGGCAAGCACACAGCGTGCTACTAAAACCTGAATGGTACTGGTTATCCTAGAAGGTCGACTTTAGAAACCTTAGGGTGGAACACTTAACCAGGAGGTACTTAACTTTATTATCGAGTGGGTGGCGACGCCTTAGGGCTGACCTATATGAGGTGAGCGTCGCCCTCTTCTAGCCTTTGCGGCGTTACAGCCACGTGGCCATCTGGAGGTGCACGGGGAGGTGCACGTCATTTACTAAAATATTATAAAATTAACTTCCGAATATTAAAGTAAGATTAGTAGTAAATTACCAACTTGGTCCCACGTGGCAGAGTGCCAACAGCAATGTAAGAGGAGTGCCTACAATATTACAACCTTTCCGCAGAACTTAGTTAAGATGAACCTCACACGTCTTAAGAGTAACACTTTCTTTCACTGAGAGTTGTGCAACGGAAACTAGTTAGTATCGATTTTCAATAAAAAACATGTAACGGATTGTAATAGATTTTGATATATATTTTATAAGAAAATGAATTATTTGATTGCATTAGAAGGGTATAATGTATTTGAGGAGAATGTGATTTTTGTCCAAGTAAGTAAAAGTTTGCAAATTAGGTAGAACTAGTTTCAAATTCATTAAAGATATTCTAAAAAGTATATCGAATATACTTGGGAAGTTCTGTCGTACTAAATTGTAAATATATTTTTATGAGGTATGTTGTTGTTTAAGAGTTTAAATTGGAGAAAAAAATTAGGTTAAATGAATCTTTGTTGTAATAACTTAATGGGTTTTATATTATTATATAGTGTTTTATGTGAGTTCATACTACAAAAGACTTTTGTTTATTGTTTATGTACCTGATGTAAATGATTATATTATGGCATTGTGAACATAACAACCGCCGTCATCAAAGCTGTCGAGTGCAATTGCACCTGTTACTGTAATTTAATTTTTTATCTTTATATAACTGTAAAGTTTTGGGTGCTGCTTACGTCCTCACTCAGTTTGGGTGGTACCCTTGTACGTGTAGTTACTTTGGGTATAGGGTCCATGTCACACCCTATATCCTATGAAGGCCTCTTCTTCTTTATTGTGGACAGCAGCTTCGAATTACTGTGAAGGCCTAGTCGTGATAGCGAGCTGAAGCACCTGGCTTCTCTTCAACGCTCGACCCATTTCAATTAAACTGTTCCTGACCGCGCCCGCGTACTGCGTCGTGCGGGGAGAGAAACAAGAAGGCAGACATGGAGGTCAAAACAGTTGTGCAAGATCTTGAGAAAACGTTCTCGACGTGGCAGCTCGATATCCATGGAGTCGAAACGAGCTTCCCTTTCTTTCCGTCAACACTTGAGACCCCTCTTTCAGAATAGTTGTACCAATTAAGCCAGCCCAAGTACCTCGCTTGTTCTCTCATATTTCAGCGTTTATCAGTATTCATATCATCCTGTACATGAACTCAACAAGGCTGCCAGTCGAACAGAATTCTCATCTCGTCTAGCTTACTGAATCTTGTTTCCCCTTTCTCCTTTTTGACATTTTCACTGTCGCCGAAGTATCGTGGTAAACCTCGTCTGCGTCTTACGGTCATAATGCGTTCATCCACCGTGCCTTCCGTGACATACGTGAGTGTCTCGACTGAACGCGTCTGCCCAATACGGTGGATGCGATTGACGGCCTGCATCTCCAGCGCGTAGTCCACGCCCACCTCAAACAACACAACAACATTAGCCATGGTAAGCGTAAGACCGCATGCACCCAAACGCATGCTGAATACCATTGCCGCCACCTCGATGTCCTCCGCAAATTGACGAATAATCTTGCCGCGCTTTACGGCACTCATGGAGCCTTCAAGTGTGAGAGTCTTGTGACCAGCACGCTCAAGCGCGGTTTTGATAGCCATCTGCACGTCGCGGAACTCCGAGAAGATTACGAATTTGTTCGACTCATCTCTTGTTCTGTACGTTGTGAGGTCGTGTATAAGCTGCTTGATCTTTGCTCCGTTTTGAACTCCCCCGGGTAGTTGTTCACTCGATGCTTTAGCACTGTAGCCGAGAATTTTGCTATTAGCTCCCACTCCTAATACACGAGCCTCGGGCACAACACCGTCTGCAATCATTCGGACGGGCAACAGCAACTGGAGCAGTGGAAGTACATTCCCGCGGAACTGTCGTTCGCCCTTCAATCGAGGGAACGCAGAACTCTGAACCTTGCCCTCTACCTTGTTGTATGTCGAGTTCTCCGCGCGATCCGCCTTCACCTTGACCAGTCGGCCAGAGGAGGGAGGCAATTCGACTAGCATAGAGCCGCGAAATTCTTGATCTTTGACGTGTCTCATTACTATATTTTTGAGAACGTAGGCCAGCCGGGGAACAATGAAAGCGTCGTCGGTAATGAGTGTATTACTGTTTCGTGTCTTCGCGAACGGAGAAGTGATGAAATCAAAGTCTCTCGTGGAAGAAAACGGTATCACGCCTAAAAAGCGCATCGTGCCCCGAAAAGAGGAGAATTGATTCCCGAAAGGCGTACCGGAGACTGCCCATCGACGGGAGGATACCAACTCTTCGCTGAGCACAGATGCGCAATTGTTTGCGCCGCCACGCAGATAGGTGCTCTCGTCAATGACTACGCGATACCAGTTGATCTTGGTGAGTGAGTCATAATGATGGCATGAAAGCACCCCGTATGTCGTGAGCACCACATCATAATACGCGATCGTCGCTGGGTCTTTAGTACGCGCGCCATACCACGTGAGCACGCGCAATGGGCGGCGTAGCTTCGTCTTGAACTCCTGTTCCCATTGCTTGAGCAGCGATACGGGACAGACGACGAGCGTGGCGCCGCTATTGATGAGATCCGCACGTTGGTCAGGGACGTGCACAGTTCGACACTGGCGCGCATGCTCTATCGTAGCGTTGATGAGCGAGATGACGATGATCGTCTTACCGAGACCCATCTCTTCCGCGAGCACACCACCGACAATAGGAGGCGGTGGAATGGTAGACAGAGCACCTGTGAGCGGGCAATAATACAGAGTTCGTTCCTCCTTGTTGCGATCTTTAGCAGAGATCCGAATCCAGAATGGGTCGCTCAAACTGCGTTCTTTTTCGCGATCGATCATCCACGCAAGACTCTCCCGTTGATAGAGACGTAACGAGAGCTTCACATTGCTGGGCTGCTGCTCGGCACGTTGATAGCCGTCCGACACGGTGAACAAATTGGAGTGCAGGAGCGCTTGATGCATGAAGTTGACGCTGGTATCCTGGTTAAGTTCCTCGCAGATTTTTTTCAACTCGTCCACCATGTCCTCGCTGCACTTGCGGAGATCGATATCACCTTTTCGGTGCGTCAACGAGAGCGATTTGAACGTCTTCGAATCGCTTCCGTGCAGCATGGCGTCGAGCACAGAGCCGATGGGTGCGCTTGCTGTGGAGGGCGATGCTTGTGTTCCGTCGGCGAGTTCTGGCTGCAGTAAGGCAAATATGTCGCGCAGAACGTAGCTATGACTCGGTAACGTCATTGTGAGTGATAGCCGATGCTTGGCCAGTTGTTTCGGCGATGGAGCTTGGAGCGGAAGGCCACCATCAACGGGCGTCATGATCGAGTACGGGGAGCTGTTGGCACAAAACTTAGCGGCGTTGACGGACACAGAGCAGAATGCCTTCGGAGTCAGATGAACGGCCAGACGCAGTCGACAGCAATTGGAACAATCAAGATGCTTGAGTTTGGCCACGACGCTCTTTCTTTTGCACAGCCATTCGCGCTGCTCGAGAACAAGCGTTCTCATCCTTTTGTAAGACAGCGGAATATCGAGCTCCCCAATATCGCGCGAGAGGGCCTTGTGCTCATTGTCATCAACGTCATGATGCGAGATGGACCACAATACTTCGACGAACCCCGAGCGCATGCACGACACAAGCGAGCAGAGCACCTCTGGCGGCACCACTTCCTTGTTGTCAAAGGTGTAGTTTGGCAGATGCCTGAGTTCTTTCGAAATGAGGCCACCCATCGCGTCTTCGACCTCGAACATCGTCATGGGGAACAGCTCGTGACTGTCCAGATCAAGTCCCATTTCGCGTGCGACGATTCCAACCTGGGACGCGGTACAACCAGCGATATGCGCGTCACACTGGGAAAGAAGCGACGCGACGTCGACTTCGCCGTGACCCAACGTCTGTTCGACGTGACTGGCCGACATGTGCGAACAGTACGGACGCCACAGATCTATGTGCCCGACGAGCAGACGCGCATTGACGGCGTCGGCGACGGGCGGTGCTTTGGCGGCGGCAGCGGCGTCAGATGGGCGACGCTTGTTTTTCTTGGGAAGACGCAGCTGTAGCGGCTTGTCAAGCTGCCATAGACTTTTGAGCTGTTTGAGCACGGTGTCCGATGCGGCGGCGTCGAGCATGGCGGCTGGCGAGGGCTCCGTCTTCATTTTGGTGGATGGGCCGTCCTTGAGGGCGGTGGACGGGCCGCCGCTTGACAAATCCACATGCGGCCACCAGGGTTCAGACGAATCGGAGTGCGGGTAGGTCGGGGAAGGCGGCGGCGAAGGGGTTGGAGAGGAAGACGGTAAGGGCGTGGCAAAGAAAGGCGATGAGGGCTGCGGCGACGGGGGCGTGATGAAGGAAGGGCACGGAGAGTTTGGCGGTGAAGACAGCGGGGTGGGCGAGTTTTGCTTGGGGGACGACAGCGACTGGCTGTGGGAGGAATCAGAGTGACTCCATTTGCCAGTAGGCGCGGGCGAAGCGGGTTCATCGTCTGGCACCGCCACGGAGACGGGCGCGCCCACCGGCTTGGGCGGCGGCGGAGGCTGTTCTGGTGCATCGTGCTGCTCTTCATCGGCATGGTCGTCTTCGCCGTCCGTGACCAGGTCGATGAGCTCAACCTTTTCGCATTGCTCCTGCGCCACGCCTTGCACAAAGCGACGCATGGCAAAGTTATTCCTCGCACGCGGTGGCAACAACACTTCCGGCACAGGCAGCACGTTGCGTCCGGCGCGCGTGTCGGAGCGAAGTTGACGCCAGAGCGGCTCGGCGTATAACGCCATGCAATGCAACGGCCATGCAACGCAGCGCGCGACGGGGCGGTCGCACACAAAGCAGAAGCAGCTTGGGCAGTGGCGGACATTGCGGAGGTGAGAGGCGTCATTGATGGGCGCCCAGAACGCGTGCTGCGTGCAATGCTCGCGCGCATGCGGCGGGGCTGGGAGCGATGAGACAAGAGATGAGGGTTGAGTGCGTTGGCGCTTGGAAGGTGGGACCAGGAGCACCATCCTTGGTTGTGGCGATGCCGCGCGGTGGTTGGCGGAGGATGGCGGTTGACGGTGGACAGTGGACCAAAGTCAACCGGTGGACGGTGGGGCGGTGGACGGGCTCGAGGATTTCTTAACTGCAGGGTGTTTCGGTTTGCGCGCTTTTTCAGCATTGCGGGACTCGCATGCTGTCGTTCGCGCCAAATCTCGGCAAGGCCACACACCCGTTTGAGGTGAAGATATTATTATATACGTGTACAAGTCTTCTTTTCCATCAGCTCTCTACTATAGTAGGCAAGGATGACGTCTGGCAAAGCCCTCTTCGTTCGCCGAAGGGAAAATCCGTCCCACTTGAAGCCGGTCCGCCCGATGAGAGCTAGATAACCTTGTACACTATGCATTCTGCGCCAAATCTATGTCCTTTCGCTTCAAATAAAGCCAATCATGATACAAGGGTACGTAACATAAATTGTTTGCACCCGTCCATTGCGAATCTGCAATCACCTGAACGAAGGCCTGCCAAATTCCGACTTGAGCCAAGGGTCTGTTCTGCGACCCTAACATTAGAGAGTAAGCTGCGTTCATTCATTCATTCAAAGAAGTGGCCATCCTTTATTTTCGATAAAACCAGCCTCTCTTTCAACATTGTCAGCATCCGTGGTAGCATTCGCAACGCAGCTCACGATAGACGCTGTGACGTGTTTGTCTTTGCCACACACCTGACAACCGATCATAGCGGCATATCACAATTACACCGCCAACAGCCCAAATTCAGCTCCTTTTTGCCATTCTTGTGAGGGGGGTCACCAAAAAAGGTTCTCATTTGTTCACGCCTTGTGCTGTTCTTTGGAACCACTGCAACAACGTGAAGCTGATGTAATGACTAAACGCTCGGACGATGTTTTGTTCTCGCTCAGACGCCAGTGCGAGCCTGGGTTGTCAGCTCAACGACAAAGCTACTGTTATTCATATTGAAACACCTTCGCCTTGGTTTGGCAGATGCAGACATAAATCGACATATCACAGCATCATCCCATGCCTTCACTGCTCTGTAGTAGGTAACTTGAACTATTAATGTTGCTTGGTCAGAGAAGTTGCTCGCTTGGCTGGAGAGGAGAACAAGTGCTCTTTCCATTCGAGCCGGTTCATTGAAATAACATTATGTTCTTGTAGAAGTTGCCGCTAAGCCTTTAGCTCTGGGGTTACGAGAGTTAACACTGTTGCAATCCGATCTTGGTAAACTTACTAACATTTCTAGTAACCGGAAAATCGGGAGTCTCCTCCGTTAGCCATCATGACTAATCTATAACCTCCTAGAAACGTCGTCAGCCAAAATTGGTGTCAGAATAGAACAATTATACATTAAATTCCGTTCTCATCGAGGATATGTGTCCGAAAACGTCAAAGACTTCTCGTATATTAGAAACTGGCCAGAGAAGGTACTGCCAACAGAAGGGTTCTATACTACGTTGCATTTAAGCTATTGTACTCACAAGGGGAAGAAAGGAGGCTAATTCCATACTAAGAACTGGCCTCATATGACTATTTTTACTTATCTTAAAAGGTCAAGTCTAAACAATAAACAATAGAAAATAACAAACCTTTGATTCTCCTTCGCGTGGTGCAGGTTGGGTGTTAAAGAGAGGCACTCATCATCCATGGAACCCGAGCTGCTAGTCTGTACCGCTTCGGCGAAGCAACCTTCCCGCGCTTTGACAGCGCCATTGGTGCGGTTACCGCCGATACATGCAAAGGGAGCGATGGCATGAAAACCGCAGATGCTCACAACGCGCCTGTCCTGTACATGAGAGCCGGGTGATCAACTTTACCCAAAGTTTTGAGTCTACGCAGCTGTCCACGGGGTATAAGGTTACCACAGGCTCTGACATGACAATTACGTAGTGATCACAACAGTGATTTGTAATTGACAACCGATGGTCAGTTACAAAGGTATCCTTCTCTCTCTCTCTCTCTTTTTTACGGGTATCCTAGATTAATTACTTCTTAAGACTATGAGTGTAGCGTATAGGCTCCTTCGGAGCCCGGGAGCTGCTCATCTATGACACGGAGGCCAGTTTTGCGCGCCACACCCGAACGCCTAATCCGTTTCGCTACGTAGAAATTCCGATAATTTTGAAAGCAGGCCTTTAAGGAGAGAGAAGTACCTTTAGGTGCTGCTTGGTTGTGTTAGGAATTAGAACACAACTTCCACAATAAAGAAGAAGAAGAAAGCAGGTCGGCACACCACGACGGGCGGATAGCATGTGCCCTAAGGGCGGGCGGGCTTTTCTCGGAAAGGTATCCTTATACCTTCTGTAGTTGACTCTTCTAGGGCACACCGACATAATATTATTATGATAGGGCTTCGCAGCCTGAACGGTCCCACCACACCGTGCAGATCGACAAGGAGATTAAGGGGAGTAGTGGTCAACTACTAGCGGGAGCCGGCATGTGCTTTATGTACCAAGGGTACTGTATGATGGAGTGACCGCCCTCGAGGCTAGCGGTCAAAGTTCAGAAGGCTGTTGATTACTGCTGTGCTCTCGTTCAGCAGTGAACGCTTCCTGTGAGTCCGTTCGGTGCCTATGCGCCGTTGTAACTTCCCCGCGGCATTTGCGCTGTTCTACGACACTGACGACATCGCCAGGGCTGTCATTTCTGGTCAGGGCCCTCGGACTCCGCCAGGCCGCCGATATTGCCCAGGCTGTCGTGGCAAGCTTAACGTGGGGAGTTAGAGCGGCTACCCTACGCAATAAACACCGCTACTTGCGTCGCAACACACCGCCACCACCGAAACGTATTTCTGAGAACAGCATAATATGTTGTTTTCAGAAATACGTTTATGCTGTGATGAGACTGGAAAAGGGGGATTGCTATGTTCCCAAGACTTGCCACCTGCAGATCGTCGATATTATACTTGTGTTCTAACAAAACCACCTATTCTGACGACTCTGATATTCTGACCTATGCCACCATGACACACCAATAAGATGCCACCAAAATAGTGTGTTGGGGATAAAAGGTTAGCAGGTTCAAATAGACGTATTCATAACCGTAAACATTAGGACCCTGAGATGAAGAGGCAACTGTAAATGTTTATGTTTGGTAGTTGTCCAAGAAGTTTGAGTTTTCAGCGCAAATGCAGTTTCCATTGAGTTCAACAGTGATCTGAGGCAGCTTTCTATCTTACCTTCCAGGGCCTGGTACTGTTGAAAACCTTCTTAAAATGTACATTTTTAGAGTTTGAATCAATTATTTGGATCTTTGCTGTACGCGTTTTTGGAGATGTTTGTTGTTTTTTCACTGTTGAAACAGATTTTGGTATCATTCGTAATAATTTTTAATGTAGATGGACGAAAGATATGTTTTGTGGCAAAAGTTCCTGTTGAAGCTAACCTTGGCCCAGTTGGACCAACTTTCCGACAAAATTTGTAAAAAGTACAATGCATGATAGGGGCCTGTCAAAATTAACCCATGAAAATTAATCCCCGTTTTTGGCATAATGTTTTTTTGGTATACCAAAATCATCTTTTCCCACTTCCTTGCCCGTTCAGGAATAACCCGTTTTTATTTTTTACCTGCTAGTCTTCGAGTGCCAAACCTCCGTTGCAAAATATGGTAACATTAGTTTGGCCTCTCTCTCTCGTTTACGGGCGCAGCGGTTCAATTACTACATGCTGCAGAGCGTTCAAAGAAACGCTCTCTCACTAAGTAAACCAACATTCTTTCGGGCCATTTCTTAATAATTTGTGCTACTGTTAATCCACGACGATCTTGTACAGAAGGCAAACAAAGTCTTCGAGATAAAGTTCGCAACGGACAACGTAAAACAAAATGTTCTACGTCGTTTAGCACATTTGGGCGGCAAATGCACAACATTCTCTTTCCTGACAAATAAGTTCCAAGGGGGTGGAGTAACGGATTATGTCCCACTGAAAGTTGCGATAACACCACCTGCGCCTGTCGGAGCGACACACAGTCTTGAATGCACTTCGGAACTGAGCTCACAAGTGGCACTATCTTCCGTAAAGACGAAACCCTCCGTTTGACCTCTGCAAAATCAATTGGAACTGCCAATTGAGTTTCCATCGAAGAGCTCAAAGCTGTCTTGGCTAAGTCATCGACTATATCATTACGCAAAAGACCACAATGACTTTAGTAATTAGAAGCTGCTGTCCACAATAAAGAAAGAAGAAGACCACAATGACTGGGCACCCACAATACATGAACTGAACAAAAGCGAGCTATTTCGCACAAGATAAATGCTGCGTCTTGCACAGTACGAGGCTGGTCTCGGATCGATCCCTCAAGGCTTTGCATTAAGCTTTGCGAGTCCGTCACGACTAGAATTCTTCCCCTCCATTAGTTTGGCCTGTTGTCTATGACTGTGACAGTTGCAAAGATTTAGAGGTTCTCGGTGAGGCGGGCTTTAAAAGCTATGGGATATCTTCTTCCAATTCAAACATTAAGCATGTTGTGGGAGAAGTGTTATATGTAATACATGTAGTTCTAATCCAGAGCGATCAGACTCGCCAAACATGAGCTTTATTGAGAGCAAAAAAAACGCCAAATGAAGAGAGAGGAAATCATCTCTGGCAGCGTAGCTTGCCATGGAACAAGCCATGGAACTGTGCAAAAGTTGGGGAAGAAAATGGATCTCTTGCCAGGTCATTTGGTCCTCATTCACAAAAGAAATCATATATTGACGAAAATACGTTCGTTCAAATCGGTTTAATGGTTCGCATTAATGCTTTCCAAGAACAAGAGTTTGCGAAAGGGGAGTATTGGCGTAACATTTGAGTGCTTTTGCTGTGGTACCTCCGTTTAGGATAGTTTTTATTCCATCAAAAGACAAGGCTAGCTTTCCGCCTACAGATCGCAGAACGGATGCGCTCAGACCTTTGTCTCCGGGTAACGTCGAACCGCAATATAGAACACCAACGTCTGTAAGAATTTCGAGAGCAGAACCGACTCACCACTAGATGATGAAGGCATCGTAATTGCTTGCTGCTATCCTGAAAATTTTCATCGGCATGGATCACATTCGACCATAGTAATGAAGACAGGCAGAGCACATTTCATTCGATGAAGAGAACAGAGATCCAATTTAAGCCGATCTTGGTTGACATGAACATTATTCTGGAAACACTGGCAACCCTATCGACCTAAAGTCGGCATGGATTCAGTCATGTTGAGCCGTCGATCGTGCCCCGAAAACCACACCATCCTGTTGACTGCGGCGATAAAATTATTCTCAAAGGACTGCTTTGCTTCAAATAAAGCCGATCATGAGGTCTTTACCAACATCGGCTACGAAGGTAGAAACGACTTTCACAAAGTTTCCATCATACCCAGAAGCTTCGGTAGCTTTCATGGAGCCTTTTTCACCCAAGAGGCGGGAGAATGAAGCACTAGGAAGGCCTTTCAGGATATGCCTTACGAAATGTCCGTCTTGATTGCGAGAGACATAGCAACGGATTAGAGCTATAACGGTTACCAAAATCACACCAGCGATTGCGAGAGTGAGGCCCTTTCTGCGAGTTACTACTGGAGACTGAGCTTGAGAAGGGCTGTCGTTGAGAGGTATGACGACGTATTGATTAGAGGAAGTCATTGTACTTGCGGCACTTCGGTAATAGAGTTCTGGTCAAGCAATATCAAAAACAGACACCAAAGAACTGGACGAGACTGATTCTCTGTTAGACGCCAATGCGAACCCGAGTTGCCATCTGAGGAACTATTTATCGTACTACGCAGGGAGATTTCTTTCGCTGGAAGCACCGTTTTCAAATAGCGGATGCCCAAGAAGTAGAAACATCAGCCATACTATGAGACATCACACTGTGGCTCGGATTTATGAAAACACTTGCTTCAAAAAAGTCTCGTGCTTTTCTTTATCTCGGCGCAGATACGAGGAGGAAAAGATATGCTCTTCCGGATTGGACAAGAGGCGTCAGAGGTATTTGCCATTTGCTTCAAGACAAGCATGTTCTCTATGCCTATTCCCATTAGTGTGAGGAAGACATTCAGCTCACCTTGGACGCAGTTTGCGAACCAAAGGTCAATCTCCGTTCTTGCCCGAAACCGATTTCTCGAAAACTGAATACGTTCGTGCCTTGCTGGACTCTGCGTCCAAACTACAGTAGCCCCCAAGTAATTGCGAGCCACTGACTGTCAGAACTAAGCCAATTTCTGCCAGCAGCGCGACTGCCAATTCGAGAGGCCCATCATTCAACTGCCACACGAACCACCCCACGCCCCACCACGTCTTGTCCCCACATGCGTCCAAACCCACTTCTCTGTCGACAGAAATCGCCGCCACTGACGCGCCCCACCGTCTCTTTCGACCCCATCGAACTGCGCGTCTTCTTCACCTCCGAACCAACCTTCTCCCGAACCGCTCCGAAATGGCGACCTTCACCGAACTGAAGACCACCGCCGAACCACCGGCCGCTCCTGCCGACGCCGCCGCCGCCACCTCTGCGTCGGCGCCAAGCGCGCTGGGCACTTTGTCGCACGTCGCAGGTCTCATGCCCTCACTGGAGACGCTCAAGGATCGCATGGGAGATGTATGGGCTCGTTCTCGTCCGTGGGGCGAGTTTTGTAACACCTCCCAAATGAGTAAGCCCGAGTTCAGCGAACTCTTTGAACGCGTGCGTGAGAACGGCGAGTATTATGCGTTCAATTATCTGGTGATTTTGCTCATCATGTCCGCTTTGACCATTCTTACGTCGCCGTTGGCGTTTCTGGGAGGTCTCTTCATTGCGTTGGCATACTTTTACCTTTACTTCCTCAACCCGGAACCGCTTGTGTTCGGAGGTGTTACGTTTGATAACAATGTCAAGGCTGCGTTCATCACTGTGTTCTCGCTCGTCATGTTATGGCTCACTGGTGCTGGCGCCACTTTCACGGTTCTTGTTGCGGTGGTTGGTATCATTGCACTCACCCACGCCGCCGTGCGTAGACCTCCGGGAGAAGCTGACTTTGAAACTGCCTATACTCCCGCAACTGTCTGATCGCATGAGCCAAATGTGCAAGTCGAAAGTACCGCTTTGTGTAAAGCCACCCTGTCGTCACATATTTCTTACTTGTTTGGCGTAGCATTGGGAATGCTTCTGTTTTATTGTGCTCCAAGTTGAGTTCACTCGGAAGCTCTTTTTATATCAGCCATTTAGGCATTCCTCGCGAGATCAAGAAGAGTTTGCGTTCTGTCTTGTACGCGTAATCGCTTACGGAGAATGGAGGCGCTCTTCGACTCTTTTTTATCTTGTATGCGAGCACAGCGCTGCTTCTTTCGTTCAGCGATAGAAGGTAGATGCTTAGTTTTTAGCCGACATTTTGATAAAGCTAACGCGAGTGAGTGCATGCTCAACGTTTGGAGTTTCGATAGCCAGGCCGCTTCATTGGCGCAACAACGCGTTCCGAGTGTGAAGTCGTTCAAACGAAGTGTGCAATTAACTTATCTACATGCCGCGATTCGATCGGTTTGCCAATGCTTCGGTGACAACATTCATTGCGTCGATAAATCTAAACAGACACCTGATCCACATAATAGAAGAGAACTCGTTAGCGATCCGCAGGTAATAGCTGCTGTAGAAAATGGGTTTAAGGTGCTTACTTCTCCACGCAGGCTGTTTCGCGGGAAGACATTTGCTTCTTAGACACGTCGGCACAAACATTGAAGCACTTCTCTGTGACCTGTTCTCGAAACACCTCTCCCATTTGTGCCTTCACCTGAGCTTCGACGCGGGCCATCATTTCCGACACATCAACGTTTCCTGACGACATCTTGAGGTGCGTGGAATGGCCCTGCCTGAGGGAGCCGGCGAACAAAACCGAACAGGTCGAGGAGAATCACGAGTGTAGAACTGAATAGTACCGAGGCGGTGATACAGGTTGCTACTGCAGTCAAGGCGGTGGGGGGGTGGTGCGCAGTGTGTGGCCGAAAAAATCGTGGCCACGTGTTTCCCTGGAGAGTGTTGTGCCCTGAAATACCGCAGGCATCCCGACCCGGACAAGATCTTCCAGAGTTTGCTGGCCGGTCTGCGGTCTGGCCTTTGTTTCCGTTTTCGTAGTGGGCACGCGCTCCAGCCTCTGCGCGGCACGCTAGGGATCACCGTCGCCAGTATCTACGCCACGCCCCACTGCAAAACACCCTCCATAGCGATCCTGGGCTCCAGAAGAGCAAAAGGCCCATCCACCTCGCGTTTTTCGGCGTTTACGGAAGCACGCCCGCCCCTCCCGTCACAACACCGACACCTGTCTGTTGACAACATCATTCCAGTCTGCCCGCCCCTCGCGCTTTACCACGTACACCAAAATGGATACCTCATCCTCCTCTTCCTCTTCTGGCATGGAGGAAGGTTCGATGAGCACTGACCGCGAGGACGGCTGCCGCCTCCGCATTGGCGAAGAAGGTTCAAACGAGGAGTTTGACGATGACAACGACGAGGATGACGACGACGACATGGACGAAGACGAAGACGACCCAAACGACGACTTCCAGGACGCTATTGACGATGGCCTGCATGATTTAGGCTTCTTTGGCCGTCATCGCAGAATTCTAGGCACCGAACTCGCCAGCCCGCGCTTCGGCTTTAACGAAGATGCAACCTTGCGTGATGTGCTGCGGAGTACCGTACAGGGCCTCGTCAGATCCGGTTCGGTCAGCCATTTCCCGCGTAGCATTCACTTTGAACGATTGGATCCTGATCATCACCCGGATGAACCTCTAAGGCTTCCTTCCACGCGCTTGCGAGAAGCTCATATGCGGGAGGCCCATTGGCAGATGCGCACCAACTTCAGACGCTCTGAGCCTTTGGCAATTCATCCTTCGCTGCGCAGACGACCTGCTACATATATACATGATACCGATGGTGATGAAAATTCCTCCAGCAGAAGCTCTGATTCAACAGATGGACAAACATCTTCGGGCGTTTTGCGCTCAATCTCTCGTATGCAATCCTTGGCCTCTGAGCACAACGTGCGTGACGACGGTGCGTTGAGTCAATACGTAGAACGACCTGTGTCTCATGCGAGCACGGAAGAACCGTCAACGGCTGTTTCGGAACCTGTTCTGCATGAATCTAATCTTGGATGGGTCTCTCGCAATCGGCATTTTGATCGATTTTCGCAGGGTGACAGAGAGAGGGAAAGAATTCCAGCTGCCCTGCTACGTCGGTGGACTTATCATCCATTCTCAGACGGTGGCGATATCCTCCCTGCCATGTTCGATGTATCAGCCCCATCGCGAAGACATGCAAGGGGATTTGACGGAAAACCTTTGATTACTGTCGAGAATCATAGTAGTGTAGCACCTCTTGTGGAGGAAGTAACTCAGCAATTTAGTTCTATGCTGTCCGACCTTCGTTCCATTGATGAAAAAATCGAGAAGGCAGAAAAGAAGTTTGAAAGCTTCAAAGACGCGAAGAACAAGGAGGAACAGGGAGAACAGCTAGACAAGGAGTCTAAGTCTGCTTCTAAGAAAGAGCAACGCGTTGAAATTCGGGATGTTGATGACGAAGAAGGTGCCAACAACCAGGAAATGGATGATGCGAACCAGGAGGGTTCTGAGGCAGTACCCGCGGATCCCAGTCGGGACATGCGTCGTCAGAGTGAAGAAAACCCAGCAGAGCCGAGTGCTGGATTACAACAAGCGATTCCGCGCTCCGCTCCGGGACTGGGGAACATACAGGAAGAGGTTCCACTCCCTGACCTTGTGATGGACTCCATAGAGGTCTCCAGAAGAAGAAGTGCTGAACAACGACAACCCTCAATAGAGGGTCCCACTGAGAACCATAATGAATCACAGAACCAAGAACAAGTGCCATCAGCTCGGAACGAGATGGTTGAAACAGGCCAGACTATTAACAGCGAAGCGCAACAAGAAAACGGTGGTCAAAATCTTAACCCTCCGTCGAATAACTTCTCAGAAGTTGTTGCTCAAAGGGCAGCTGCTGCTGGAATCTCTTTGGATGCACCTGCAAATGTAAACCCTGCGGTAGTAGCGGCAGCGACAGAGAGCACTGGGATAGATCCGGCATTTTTGGCTGCTCTACCCGAAGAAATGCGGACCGAGATCTTGACGCAGTATTACGACAGCATTCGGACGAACACAAACGCCCAATCTGACCAGACCTCCGCTGGAGCTACTAACATTAACCTGGACTTTTTGATAGCCCTACCCCCGGCTCTTCGAACCGAAGTTTTAGAGATGGAAGCTCAATTCCAATCACGCCAAGAAGCACAGAATGGCCCAGGAGATAACGAGAATGGAGGTGGCAATGGTCAGGGTTCTCAAATAGCTGGTGCTGAAATGGACAATGCAACGTTCTTGGCTACACTGCCTCAAGAACTAAGAGA
>JASCIV010000611.1:0-15321 GCA_030374735.1 Gracilaria caudata
CACCGAAAAGGAAAAATCCAGGAGCTTGGGAGACTACATCACCATTTTCATTTCCAAGCAGCACTTCTCCTCTATCAATAACGCTAACGAGCCTCTCAAGAAGTTCCGGTGGGGCAAGGTTTATTTCATCTAATAGAATCCATTTTCCTTCCCGCATGGCTTTCGCGAGGACTCCTTCTGAAAAGGCGAATCCAAGCTTCTTCTTTTCATTTCTGGCAGAAGACTTCGCTGTCGAGAGCCGATGTTCCGTATTTCCTCCGTACGCTGATGACGAACGAGGTCTTTTGCGAGGAGGCTCATCATGTTCTTCTTGCTTATCTGTACCAGGGGAGTTTTTTGCTCTAGCGTCACACACTGTTTCAGATGGTGAGAGCGAAACTTGTAACTTTGCCAGCTCTTTCGCAATGGAATCCCACTCTAGTGAAAGCCGCTGATTAGCTGCTTTCTGCTCTTTTGGAAAAGCTTTCAAAGCCCCGGCCATTAACCTAATCGCCCGCTCGTGGTTTTGACTGGAAGTACAAGCACGTTGCAAAGCATCAAGGAAGCGGGTGTTCTTTTCCTTCGACATGACTTGACAAAACAAAAGCTCAAAACGCTTTCCGAGAGTAGACACAGCACTTTCGAGCTCCAAAGGCTTGAAACCTCCGATTAAGTCCCCGATGTCACTCTGACGAGAAAGATTGACAACCACTAGCTCCTGGTCTAGAAGAGAGGCTAGTTCTTGCACGACAGATGTCTTTCCTGATCCGGCCTCCCCAACGAGCAACACATGTTCTTGCATTTGTAAAGACCTCAGCGCAATTTCAAGCAATCTTGACGTATGACCGTTAATTGCCAACTTTGGACGGAAGGGTTGAGGTCTATTTCTTTTCAGCTGATATGATGCTCTTCCAATACTGAGTTTGCTCTGATCGCTCAAAACAATGGGTCGGTGTTTGAGGCACAGATCCCGCACAGTTTCAGGGCCCAGCGACCACGACTTTGCTAGAATGCCCAAAATATGCTCTTGCTCAGAATGAACGTGAGAACTTGATCCAAGAACGTCGTATGAGTCTTTCACGGCTTGTTCGACAGATAACGCCTTAAACGAGTTTCTTGTTTCTTCCAGGCGACGACAGATACGGATCGCTTCTCGCATAGTTGGCCGTCTCATAAGCGTACCTCTAATGCTTTCAACAGACCGAGCTGTCTCTTCAACTGCTGCCACAACTCGCTCTACGCAGTCTTGAATAGACGCAAACCGCATCTTCAAAACGTCTACTTTCTCAATACTTGAAAGCCCTTGCATGTGCACCCGCTTCCATGTGCTCCATCCTCCGGGAGGCTCCCAAGAGTCGTCCGCATCGCTTTCAGGTGTGCTTCGTGTTGCAATACAGCGAAATCCCTTCGCTATTCGGATCGGTTCTCCCCGTCCAGGGGCATCTAATGTATCACCTGGTTTCGCTTTTGCAAGCTGCAAGAGAACGGGAAGAGCAGATGAGGTGCTTTGGTCCCCGCGGCTGATGTTTTCAAATACGAGCCAGTCCCCATTTCGAGCTGCGAGACCAATAGGTCCTGGTCGCCATGTGAATCCGCCCCCATCTGGTAAGGGTACAATTTCACCCACAAGGGAGGTGAACGAATCGCCATCTGAAGATATCATTGCGTTATCCATCTGTATGAACGTCACACCAGGAACCTTGAAGTAATCCGAGGGTTTTGTTCCAATATACAAAACTTCCCTAGCAAGATAGGACAGAATCGTACTCTTCCCACACCCCGTTGGACCTTCTAGTATAAATGAAACGCCACAAGCCAGATAGTCGGAAATATCTTCTATTGCCTGCCGTATGGACTGCGTGATGACCATTCTGTCAGCGGGTAACGTCTCATGAATATCAGCTTTAGACTCGATTTCCATACCCTCATCAGGTTTCGAAAAATCCTTCGTGATAGACCTTCGTGGAAGCAAGTTCTTGCATATTCGCACATAATGAGGAGCGGCATTTCCGTATGAATTCGGTAGGGCTGCAATTACGTCATTGTCAACATTCTGCAATGACCTAAACATAGAGGGAACGCTAGAGCTCACAAGGGACCGTGTGAATGAGGCCCATCGCAGTTCACGCCAGAAGGATGGTGCGTTTGCATGTTCGTGCTCAGACTCCCATTCGCAAAGATGTGTGATTGGCTCCATGGCCTCATGGACTTTGATATCATACAGGCAGGAAAGCGCAAGTTTAGATTCTGGACAGTTGTTATCAGCCGCTCTTTGTATGGTTCGGCCCCAGTCACACATGTTTTGAAGCAGTGGACCGCATATAAACGCAAAAAAAGTAACTGTTCTTAAATCAAAGTTGTTAAAGTCCTGAACGTGTTGTTGAAGAAACAGAAGTGCTAGTTCAAGGTTTCCCGGAAGACCTCTCATGATTGACAACAATCTCGCTGCGGTTGCTGCGACATTGCCCGGTTCGTAAGTTAGAATTTGAACAACTTCGCGCAGAACGCGCTCCGGAAGATGAGATGCGGCACGATACACATGTAATGGAGTTAATTCAGGGCGGGAAAATGCCTTTGCCAGCGAAGAGGTGGTAGGTTCCGATGAGAAGTGAAATACATCTGGAATGACCTCCCCAAAAACTTCTAATGCTCTGGAACGAGGAGAACGCTCATGTCGAGGTTCAGGCGTGTCAATTTCCATTGTGAACAGTGCTGAAAGTTCTCAAGGGCCTGTGATTTCTCGACAAGACTTGAGCCGTGGGTGAAAGAGTGTGATAGGAGCAAAACTCTGGCTTCCTCTACTCTTTTAAGCTGGGAAGAAATTTTGAACGTTAGTGTCTGGCTTGCTGAGCAGCTCTGAACGAGAAAAGTAGGGTAGTATGGGGATGTTTATGTCGTCCAATGGCCCCGAAAAGAACAACAACCCGTAGTCGAAGGACGTACTTGCCTGCTTTCACGCCACCGCCGACGGATTGATCCGAACCGTCCGCGTTGGCGACGTGCGTGACATGCAATGTGTGCGGGCGTGACAACCTTTACGCCTGGACTGTGATAGCCGCTGGACTCCCAGACAAAGAGGTTAATTGGGCTACGAGGGTTACCACACCAGGGAGGTAGTCGTGGTAGCCTGTAATCGTCGATTACGTTCTGCACCACTTTTGGCTGTACACCTGGACCCATCAGACTACTGTGCCAGAGAGTCATCCAGTCCAAACAACTTCCGCGGAATCTGCATTGATGCACCAGTTCCATTCGTAGAGTCACCGGAGCAGCAACACCTCAACGTGCTACTAGTTGTCACGGGTCAAAAATCGAAGGGCCTTTTACGAAGGCATCTTATTCATCTTTCGTTCACTTCCAGACTGCTGTCCATTTCATCTGCTGTGGACATCCTCAGTGATAGGAACCAAGTGCTTGGTAACCTCGCCATCTCAGGATCCAAAAGACGTTTTTATTCTCTTGATACAACATTCTTTCTCTGCGATAGAAGCCCAAGGACACTCGCGTTTTGAAGGGTTCAGCGTTCTTGAAGTTCGTTTCCTGCTGCAAACCGTGGGCTACTTGTTTGGTATTTGTTTCTTTGCTTCAACAGGGTATGCGTGTGGTCGCTTCTATGCTCATTTAATGCTACCGTTTTGAAGCCACTTCGATAGGATACACTCATGTCTCGCCATCGGCACATCCGTAATTTGAGATATGAGGACTATATGGACGACGACTACTACGATGAGGACTACTATGAGGAAGAAGAAGAAGAACCTTCTGTATATGATGAACCGTCACACCAAGATCAAAATGCTGAGAACCCGGATGAGCTTTTCGAGGACCTCGTCCAGCAATTTAGAGAACATCTACAAGACGAAACTCTCTCTGCTGCAGAAGTAGATACTGCAATCACCGCCGCAAACTACGACATAGAGCAAGCCCTCAAACGGATTAAGCTTCAGAGAGAGGGTTCAGCTCAAACTGAGCAAAAGAAACTAGCGCAGCTCGAGCTGAAGACTCCGTCAGACCTTGGACAGCTAGTTTCACATGAAGCAGAGCGTCAAGCGCTGCCCCTTCCGCCCGAATCCGAAGTCAATGTCAACGACCTTGAACTAGCGGGGTTCTCAACTGTCATGCACTTGAAGCCGCCATCACAGTGGGCTACGAAGCCGTACAATTTTGAGGACCCATCACCAGATGATGCTATTTTCGCGAAGCAAAAGAAAGCTTCTCAGCGCGTGCAGTCCATACGGTTCCCCAAAGTTTCCGCACTGCGCAATTCCTCATCAAAACCCCGTGTCGGGGAGGATAAGCCCATGCCCAACAAGACTCCGTTGAAGACTAAAGCCACTGCTTCAAGCTCTGAAACAGCAAAGTCTCAACTTAGTGAATGCAAAACGGCATCGAAACCCCCGAGAAAACAAAAGCCAGTCGTAAAGAAGAACGCAGCGGCAGAAAAGCCTCCTGAAGTGCAACGTCTCAAGAAGATCGACTTCTCACAAAAGGTGAAGAAGGGTTCAACCTCCATACCTGTTGTAATTGCAGGTCACGTCGATGCAGGCAAAAGCACCTTGTTGTGTCAGTTACTGAAGCAGATGAAATCCAAGGCCACTCCCCAGTCAAAGAGACGAAAAGCCCCCCAGAATATTGCGTGGGAGACCGACGAAGACGGGGTGGAACGAGAGAGGGGTGTGACAATAGATATTGCCACAAGAATCTTTGAAAGTCAAGGACGTAAATACGCGCTCATTGATGCGCCTGGTCATCGTGATTTCGTCCCGGCAATGATACTGGGAGCATCTCAGGCTTCTGCCGCTATTCTGGTGGTTGATTCTGCCCCTGGTGAGTTTGAGTCAGGATTTTCGGAGAACGGACAAACAAGAGAGCATGCACTCGTTTTAAAAGCTCTAGGAATTAACAGACTGGTTGTGGTTGTAAACAAAATGGACATGGTCTCGTACAAGAAAGAGCGTTACATGGAAGTGACAAAGAAGATTCAGAGTTATCTTGGTAATAACGGATGGAAGACTTCGAAGAGCGTAAGTTTTGTCGCAGCGTCGGGGAGGGAAGGTATCAATTTGATTTCGCCTCCAGATAAGAACCATCCTTTGTCACAATGGTACAAGGGAAACTCTGTGCTCGAAGAGATTGAGAAGTTAGAAACCGTGAGTATCTCAACTATTGAAGAAGACAGTCAGAAATCAACGCGTTTTGTGGTTTCAGATTTCTTCAGAAGCGCTTCGCTAGGTGGAGACGGTGCTGTCACTGGTCGTCTCATATGTGGTTCAATTGCTCCAAAGGACCGTCTCGCTCTTTGCCCAGGAGGTGCAACGGTGGCTGTCAAAGCAGTTGAACTAGCGCCCGGGGAAAGAGCGCAAGTGGCAGTTGCAGGTGTAGATAGTCTACCAGTGTCCTTGGGTCTACAGAATCTCACGGAAGGCATTCTGATTTCCCCCGGTAATGTGCTGTGTGACCCCCAAAAACCGGCGCTAGTAGCTACAAAGTTTCGTGCCCAGCTGATCACGACATCTACGCAAACAGTCTTGCTGCAAGGGACTTGTGGAGTGCTACATGTAGGCGGTGGGGCTGAAGCGGCCTCAATAACGAGACTGATTGAATTCGTGCAAACGAAGAGAGGGGGGAAAAATGGGAAGAAAAGAGTACCGAGACGTCTGGTGAAGGGAGAGTCAGCCATGGTTGAAATCAAATGCGAACGCGGAGTTGCAATGGAGAAATCGTCCGAAGTGAAGGGGCTCGGGAGGTTCGCTTTCCGGCAAAATGGCCACACACTCGCAGTGGGGCTTGTACAAGAAATCATGGAAACATGTGGAGATGATGCGAAGGACAAAACTCCAGGATCTGCTAACTAAACACCTCTAAAAACCGTTCTCTTCTAGTGAACTGAATTCAAAAGTTGTGAACTATAATAACTGAAGTAGGAAAGCAAAACTGAGGTAAAGGTGTATTGTAATGTGAAACCAGAAGGCGTGTGGACGCACAGAATGATTTCTACCACTCGGTGATATACCACATTATTTCAGTTAGTTAGATTCGTACGGCAAAACACAGTGCAGCGGAAACATGTGACATGCAACACGATTACTTAGCTTAGAAAAGAACATCAGGGTCAGCACCGGTGTGTGCGTCAAGAATGGACGGAGTGGTGGCACTTCCATTGGCGAAGGCTGTTTCATCAAAGCTGGTCAAAGCTTGTTTTCTTCGCTCCTCAAGCTCCTTCCCTTCCTTCGCAATCTTTTCTCTTTCCTTCTTGTTTTGAATAAGCTTGAGTCGGAAGAATTCTTCCCTTTCCATTTCATCCAGCTCTGACAACACATACGCAATCGTATTTTCCAATCGTGGCTTGATGACATTCTCTAGGGCGTTAACTCTCCTGTTGGTGAGCTTGATAGCTTCATCGAGGATAATGAAGGAGGTTTGCAGGGATGCCAGCTTGACGAGCAATTCAAGAGTATCCGCGAATGCACCACGAGCTTCGCCAATCTGTTGGCCACCCTTAGAAAGACCAGCAAGGCTCGCAGCTCCCTTTCCTGAAGCGTCCTTTCCCTCGGCTTCGGCGACCTTGACGCCCACTCTGGAGAAGACCGGGATGGTGACGCCTGCAACGTTGTCGGGAGACATCTTCACCTTCATAGAAGCATCATCAACGTTCTCGATCACGATATGCTTTAGCTCATCACCGAAGGCATACTTGGCGAGGGCGAGGGCGAGCATAGCCTCCCGTGATTCCTCTCCAGCTGCCTCCTTATTGCGCAGAATATCGGAGAGAATAGCTCGAAAACGTACGAGCAACGCATCTGACTTCTTCTTGAGCATGGAATGACCTTTCTTCGCACCGGACAGCTTTGCCTTGACCTGCTGCAAGGCCATTCGCGACGGCACAACGGTGAGACGCTGGTTGGAAGACATGGCGGTGCGAATGTGGAGAACAGATGGAGTGGCGCGAGATGGCGGGGAGAGACCTGTGCGACCAGGCGACGATCGGCTCGGAAGAAGCAGGGGCGAAGTGTGGCATGGACACGCATCCCTTTTCCGATTAACGGATCGAGGTGTAGCGAAAGGCGATTGCGGAACTGCGGCAGCGGCAGTGGCAGCGACACGCATGTCACGCGTGCCATTGGTAGCAGTCGCGCGCGCTGGCCACGCGTCCCACGGCGCGTGCTGTCAGCGCTCTCTTCTGGTGCACGTGAGCTGCATTCTGCGAACCGCTGTGGTTAGTGCTCTTGATCTTCTCCTCGCCGCCGTCCCCCGCTGCCGACGGGACCGTCTCCAACTTCTCCTGCTCATGGGTGTCCGTCTTACCTCCGATCCCTTCGTTTATGCCCCCGATGCCTCGCCATGACCGTGAGCTCAGTGACCTCTACAGCGTCGATGCCAGATGGGCTTCACACCGCCTCCTCTTCCTCGGAGTATCCAGCACGTCTAACCGATGTCGGCATTCTACACATGGCTGTTTACATCCCGCGCATGGCTGTCGCTCAAGCCGACCTTGAGCGCTACGATAAAGCACCTTCGGGCAAGTACACTGTTGGTTTGGGTCAGCTGTTCATGTCGTTTGTCTCCGACCGCGAGGACGTGATTTCGCTGGCGCTCACTGCCGTGTCGCAGCTGGTACGCGATGCTGGCATTTCATACTCTGACATAGGCCGATTGGAAGTCGGCACGGAGACCGTCCTAGACAAATCCAAGTCCATAAAGACCAGTCTTATGCGCCTGTTCGCGGACTGTGGCAACAGTGAAGTAGAAGGGCTTGACAACACCAACGCATGCTACGGCGGAACCGCTGCGTTGTTTAACACAATAGCATGGTGCGAATCTTCTGCCTGGGACGGTCGCTACGCTGTCGTAGTTGCTGCCGATATATCTGTATACGAGCCAGGTCCCGCTCGTCCGACTGGCGGCGCAGGAGCTGTAGCCATGCTAATCGCTCGAAGTCCATCTGTCCCAATTCGCTTTGAGATTGGCCTGCGCGCTACATGCATGGGTGATACATATGACTTCTTCAAGCCACGCGTAGCGATCGAGTATCCATCCGTTCGCGGTCAGCAAACGGTTGATACGTTTGTTAACGCTATGGATGAATGCTACCGCCGGTATTCCAATCGTGCAAAAACTCCAGAAAAGCTTCGATTTAGTATCAGACGCGACGTGGATTATTGTGTATTTCACGCCCCTTTCAACAAAATGGTTCAGAAATCTTTCGCAAGACTTGTTTACAATGACTTTTTGAATGGGTTAGAGGGAGAAGATTCGTTTTATGAGCCTGTTGAGAAGTACAGGAACCTCCCGAGGGAAGTGAGCCACCGAAATAGAGAGGCTCAGCGAGCGTTCGTCAAGCTTTCCAAAGATTATTACGAGAGCAAGTGTGCACCGGCAGCTTGGCTAGCTAAAAAGATTGGAAACTGCTACACTGCGTCATTGTATTCGTCGCTAGCCGCTTTGATAGCAGAGAAGGGTAATGAACTTATCGGAAAACGTATACTCTTGTATTCATTTGGATCAGGCTTTGCGGCGTCCATGTTCTCGCTTCGCATAACAGGTCCTGTGGATAATGTCTTTTTAGGAAGGGATTTAAAAGAACGACTAGACGATAGGATTATTGCTAAAGCTGAAGACTACATTCGTACTCTCAAAGAAAGGGAACGTAACTATGGACGGTTTGGTTATGTTCCTCAGGCAAACCTTGGAGACCTTTTTCCTGGAACTTGGTATTTGCGCGGGGTTCAAGTAGAGGGGGAAAGGAGCTATGACCAAATTCCTTTTCGATGATGGCAATGTAAAGCACACTTATCGTAAATCGAGTTTGCAAAAGCACTGAAAGGCGAGCTGAAGGTTTAAAAGCAATGGCAGTTATCTGCGTCAGCAATTGAAACGATTACCGGAGGTCTGTCGCATACGCACAAAGCAAATCATAGAAAACAGACAGCGAGAAGAAGAGAAGCGTCTAAACATATTTGTACATATGTTGGGCTATTCTTAATTCCACCTATGACATCTTTTTCTGAGGTCAAGATAGGTAGTTGACGTTGCGCTTTATACAGAACAACCGCTTTAAGTCTTGAATTTCGTTACCCCCCCCCCCCCCAATTTGACGCCGCACTAATCAATTCCGGCGCACCCTACAGCGTTATCGAAAGAATGCAGCTGCATGCCCTCTGCGAAATGCTTGCCCTTCCTGTTCTTTTGGATCCTGCTAGAGACCAATTCAAATTTGGCTATGGTGATCAACCGAGCGTTGGCTCCATTTTGATTACCATCCTCGAAAAACATTGGGACCGACCTTATTATCCGTACCCATTTAGTCTACACTACTCCCCCATTTCTTCTGGGCCTCCATATCTTCCACAAAATATCGCCATATGCTCCACATAGACGCCGATACACTTCGCTCGAAAATGAAAGGCTAGACTCAACCCTTAGTGCGTAAACGCGGACATCTGCACTGGCTCCGGGATTTAACGTCACTAAAACTCTTATCCTCTGTCATGCAATATGCCTTTACCTCAGCCTTCAAACTCTGCCCTAACTCCGACATCTAGATTACAAATTTTTCCATCCATCGGCCTAGAAGCTCTACAATCTCCTCGACAAAGCGCAGGCCCAAAAACGTTCGCCCAATACACGAAAGCGCCTACCGTGCCAGCACCACCTACCCCACCTTCTCCTCAAAGCCCCTACCCTTTCTCGTTGCCATCCCTGAAGCGGATATCGTCCTCAATCAAGACTTGGCCTTAAACCTCTTCTGACTCCATGTCAAGGCACTGTTACACGTGGTGGACATCGACAAGCGGTTCTCCAACGCCATTTTCTTATCGGGACAATCGGTTAACGATATCGGTACTACGTACACCCAGTTTCGGTCCACAGTGTATGTTGGGCATCCGAATTTTTTTCGGACGGGCTCCGTTTTCACATCAGCATGATGGCACAAGCTCACAAGTGAATAAGGTTTCGACCTCAAAATCAGCGAGGTTGAATCGAATAACTCCCCAGGGTTGGTCGAACTCTATCATGACCAACTACGCCGCATCCACCGTAAGCTCCGTCATGATGCACCTGACCTTTCCTAAAGCGTCATCCTTCGTCTGGCCCTTAGGGCAGTGAACGATACAATTGGCCCATAGGAAACGTCCTTTCGCTCTTTATCTTTGGTTCACTTCCCCCTCTTTCAAATTGTCAGCAGCAGGCTCCAAGACTAGCGCTCACGCATGCACGCACTTGAGAGTGTCCGCAAAGGATATGGTAGCATTGTGGCCCGGCTCGGCATCGCTAACGCTCTCCGCGCTAGAATACCACCCGCCTCTAAGTACGTCATCGTTCCAAGGGATCTAATATACGTATATCGCGAAGGTGTCAAGAAGTTCACCAGTCCTCTAAGGTCCTCCGCGTCGTTCACAAGGACGTCTACGTTCAAAAAAAGAACAACCAGGTACACTATAGCATATCCCAAGTCCTCCCTGCCTTGGTATTTACCGATTCACCCGCCGTAAACTCCCTTCGCCACCAACTTTCATCATTTCGCTCCGACCCACAAGGCCCTAACGCACCCGCACCTTTACCTCCGGCGCACGACATACACATCAGCAATACTGCCTCTTACACTGACAAACGTAACAAAGACCCACTCTTCCTCCAGGCCAAAAAGAAAGAACTGAAAAGACTCCTTAAACGTGGAGCAAGGGCAGCAGTGTGCAAAGAAGTCATTCCGGCCGAGGCCAACATCGGACGCTTTGTGTTGTGCATAAAAAATGACGAAACGCAGACACCGTTATAGAAGCCCCGCGTTATAGCTCAGGGACATATGGACAATGAAAAAGAGAGCATTGTCCACAACTCTAGGACACTACAAAAGATCATTATCAGGGTAATCCTCGCTCTCGGAGCTACGTTTGGCTTTCGAATTTGATCTATAGATATAACTCAGGCATACATCCGGTCCGCCACACAACTCATGCGAGATGTGTACATACGCCCCACCGCGTAGTTTGAACTCGCCCACTACCAGCTCCTCAAAGTTCTATGCCCTCTATGTGGCTTGACCGAGTGTGGCGACTATTTTAACTTTACACTTTCAGACCACATGCGAAAATTGACTTGAGCATGAGTCAGGCTGTCGCGACATCTCGTTATTTTTCCAGAGTGTGAACGGGAAAGTGTCCGCACTTGTCGTAACTTATGTCGATGACTCTATGCTTTCCGGCAGAGAGGAATTTCATGGAAGCTATCAACGCGACATTCAACGCTTCGAATCTGAGGACCAAACCATAGATAGCTTTCTGTTTTTGCTGGTCTAAAACTTTCCAAAACCAAGAACGGGCATTGTTCACATCAACGAAAACAAGTCATTGAGCTCACACAACTCCATTCGGATGCATCTTTTTCCGAATTCAAAACACGCTTGATGTCTCTCGGATGGATCAGGCACAACGGTCCTGGCACTTCCTGCCCCGCGGCTTAGGTCACCGAAGTGACTTCCTCCAAATTTACACCTGCTCATATCTCCGATTTAAATTAGTCAATTCAATATATCAAGGACAGTGGAGAACAGGGAATCTTACAGCAACGTTTGGACTTGGATTCGTTGTACGCTAAGGTCCACACAGATTCTTCTTTCGCCAAAAATCTGGCTCAGTTTTCACAACCTGGCTACATTATTATTATGCTTTGCGACTGGTAAAATCAGTGCAATAGTATGTCGTATCGATTCGAAAAATCTCTTTGTTTGGTCGGCAGTGTATTTGATGGTAGAAGTTATGCGTTAGCGAATGGTGTTGACGCGGCATACATGCTTTGAGTTGAATTGAAAACTATTCGGCGACGTCCACAACGCTTTTGCATCTAACAGACAGCAAATATTTGTTCAATACTATTTTAAAGAACTCTTTGCTCACTGAAAAGAGATGGATGATTGACTTACACGCTTCCCGCGAAGCATGCGAACAACTTGAGATTTCATGTATCCGCCACATATCCGGCAACGACAACCCTGCGGACGGTCTCACAAAGCCTAAGCCCTGACCTGCGCTTCAGAAGATGCTCACGACTGGGCTCGTGGATAATCCCACTAAGCAATCGGTCGTTCATCACAATACAAGCGTGTGCAACTGATATTCTGTTCCTTGTATTGCTTTATGTTTGTATTCTACGTTTTTGAGTCTTGGTATTCTTCATTTTTCTGTACGATTTCATTTTGATTAGAAGATTGTGAATGATGAGCTGACATGTCACGGACACTGAGAGTAGTCGAATGCAGTCCCAACGGACGCGTTCATGAAAGGTCGTCAGGCTCCACTCTCGAACAACTTATGCCCCGTACACGTAGACTGGATACAATAGAGATGCGTTTCATGTTCCCGGATTCGTTTGGCGGGTCGAATGAGGGTGGCGTTGGTGTGGATTCGATCGGACATAGATATAGTGTCTCATCTGGTACGGTGTCTGACTACTTTCGACACGTCCTTTACGTATTCTCTCAGTGTTTAGATACCCATGATCCAAAGCTTTTCAGATGGCTTGAGGAAGAAGATAGAGCGAACGTAGAAGGGGTTTTCATCGGGTTCCCGAAGTGCCTCTATTTTATGGACGGAAACAAAAACCGACGCTGTAGACCAGGGGATATGCGGAAAAAGAACGCGCGTATGAAGGATATAAAGAAAGCACATGCGTGGTCTGCCTTGGTGTACTGTGATCTGTTTGAGCGGTTCATCAGGCTCGAAATCTCGGATCACGGTGCCGAATGTCGTACAATCGTTTTTACCTAAAGGTTCTTCTACGAAGGGATCAACTGAGGAGGTATTGGAGTTCCGCTGGAGGTCTGCAGTGTTACCACGTGGGTGTCGACAAGGATGTGAACGTTCTGCAGCACAGTTATCAGCTTAGATTATTTATTTAAGTAGGTAGAAACTAAGCAACGCACGTGATGCACCTGTACAGATATTGGTGCACCCGGCGGTAAGTTTTACACGTAGCATAAGTTGCGTTCACCCTGGCAGCCACAATTAGGTGCTGCCGAGGTCCGCATGCCGATTGAGCTCCGTGTATCACCCACCAGCTCCATCTACTGTCCTTTTGCACTCTTAAAGCTTTCCTCTTTTCGAATGTGAAAAGTTCTGGGCGAGATCGACTTGTGGATACACTCCAATGGTTTTGGTACAAAACAGTTTACAGTAATTTGAAGGAGACATGGTGCAAGACATACCTGTCTCATAGGCCAACCTCTCACCTCTTAGTCATTCAGGCACTGTAGACTTCCCAGCTGTCATTCAACGATGGCTAAAAAGTCGTAGAGGCCGTATAAATATCTAATTGGCTGACAGTGGCCGCAAAATGTATATGATTGGACAAGAGAAGCCGCATGCGGTGACATGGTCGCCAAAAGCATATGATTAGTGAGCGCAATCCGAAATTGCGACAGCCACAAATCTTCAGATTTGGTGCGGTTTGATTGGCTTAGATTACCGAGCATGACAGACGAATTTGTGTATCTTTAAGGCTATCCTGTGAGCGTTAGAGATTGATAAACCTACACAGGAGTGAAACTGTAGGTTTGTCGACGTCGATGCCACAGACTACGGTACCGTCGTACTCTTTCCCTCGGTTTGGCGCGCAAACCTGTTTCTTCCGCACATACGGTGATAGCTTCACCGTCTTGCAAAGCACACAAATTTTCTTCTCGTTCGACGACGTTTCAGCGTCGTCACTCTGTTGCGCGGCCTGACTGGCACGGACTCAAACATACCACTTGGCGGTGACTTCCTTGGCTTTTTTCAGCAAAACAACGTCACACAGGAGTGCTACTTTGCCCAGAGACAAAGAAGCCTTCCAAAGATCTCACGATACGTTCCCACATAATCTCCATCAATCCAATTGACGAATTTGCCTCTTGCCACAAGAAAGCCGAGTGCAGTAGCAGGCCAACGTCCAACCTTGCACTATTTGTATGCCACAATCTGTTTGTGATACGAGGCGTTTCTTGTACAAGCAAAGAACTCCGTTTTCAAGATACTGGACCATTTTCTTTCCTCAAATCACTGTGGTAAATTGATTCGTTTCTACAGCAACACGCCTCTCAATTCCCTTCGTGTTCGTGCCTTTGCTCCTCACTGCTCACCATACTACGCTACAAATATGCCCTCCGCAAACCAGAAAAATACTGCGGGGTTTGGCGGCCGTCGGGAGTTCGCTACAGGCGAACACCAGTTTCGTAGCAACAAACAGCGCAGTCCTTCTCGCTCTGGGGAAGAAGACGGCAGAAAGAAGAAACGTAGCACTCACTCTGGTGAGAATGCGTCAAATTATAACACAGACGACTGCGAAGTATTGATGGATTGCATCGAGCAAATTCTACCGTTGAGCAACAACGAATGGGCGAAAGTTCAAGACATGTACAACACAACGATTCCAACGCACAATCGATCCAAGAGAACTGCAAAATCCTTACGAACAAAGTTTGATAACCTCCAAAAGTCCAGCAAACCAACAGGTGATCCCACCTGTCTACCGTCAATACGAAGGGCGAAACATGCCGATAGAGCCCTTTTCACGAAGATGTCTGCTTCGCTTGTCGGAGATATGGATCTAAGCCAAGAAGAAGAATTCAACACATCGGAATCTGGGAATTCTCCAATTAGTCTCGAAAACAGAAGGGAACAAAAACGTAAGCTGCAAAGCATTCAATAAGTTGGAAAGCGTAGAAAGCGAGCGAGTGTTTCGATTGGCGACGAGATGCATAGCGTTAATGAGACTCTCCGAGATCTAACAAATACCCTAGCGAAGCCGATTCAGTTCAGTGGTAGAGAGGAAAACAGTTTCACAAGAGATGAGGTTATAAATATTGTAGTTGAGCGTATGAGCGTCATGTTCACAAAGCTTGATGAAATAATGGACCTTCTGAAGAAGAAGTGAAGAACAGAGGTCCGCAACTGGAATGTAAGAAAGAAGTTTGCGTTCTGTTCTGCATGTTGTGCCGTTTGCTTCCGCATTGTCATTGAATCTTTCTCGCCTTGCCCCGCTGAGCAAAGCCCCGTTTTCCAACCATATCCACCACATATTTGCTAATCTTAAACTTTCCCACCTTGCGGTTGTCATCACCATCCGCCCTGGTCTTGCTCGATTCTCCTTCACCGAAATCGTCTTTGCTGTGCTTTTTCTTCTTTTTCTTCTTCTTCTTACCTTCCCGAACCTCATCTTCTGACCGCTTGCGTTTCTTGTTCTTCTTTGTGTCCGAAGAATGCGGGCCATTCACGCCGTTCTTAAACCCGGTTTCACTTTTTGGGACGAAAACGATATCGTCGGACTCTACAGCACTCATGGACTTTCCGCTGTCATCAGCATGACTTG
>JASCIV010000612.1:0-15761 GCA_030374735.1 Gracilaria caudata
TTCAGTTTTGCTTTTGACTGTAGGTACTTGATTGGCTCATGGTCCGTGCGGAGGACGAACGGCCTGTCTCGTAGATAAACTGCCCACGTTCGGAGCGCGATCATTACTGCTAAGAGTTCTTGATCTCCTGTATCCCATCTTGTCTCAGTTTCGGACAATCGATGCGATAAGTATGCAACTGGGTGCCCATCTTGTTCCAGTGTTGCCCCAACGGCAAACTTGGATGCGTCTGTTGTAAGAACGAACGACTTTTTCGATGAAGGGTGCCTGAGGAGAGGTGCATTTGTGAGCTTCAGCTTCACTTCTTTGAAAGCTTTCTCTTCGGATGCACTCCATTTGAATTCCTTATGTCGAACCAGATTGGTCAGTGGCAAGACAGTTTCTGAGTAGCCTTTCATAAATCGTCTATAAAAGTTAGCCAGGCCTAGGAATCTCTGCACTTCTTTCACATTCCTTGGTGTTGGCCAATCTTGAACGGCTTTCACCAATCTGTTTTGTGTTCTAATCCCTACAGAACTTACGTTGAAACCCAAATATTCGACTTCTTCAAGTCCAAAAGCGCACTTGCTTGGTCGTAACTAAAGTTTGTACTTACGTAGGATATCAAAACAACGTTTAAGATGTAATCGATGTTCTTCAATCGACTTACTGTATATCAAGATATCATCAAGGTACAGTACTATGCATTCTCCTAGTAGTTCTTGAAACAAACTTGCAGGAAGGCGGGAGAACGCCGCTGGCGCGTTCGTCAATCCAAAACATAAGACTCGCCACCCGAAGGAACTAAACCGGGTTCGTATCGCTGTCTTGTGGCAGTCCTCCTCTCTTAGTCCCATTTGGTGGTATCCCCAAATGAGGTCAAGTTGTGAGAAAACATTTGCACCGGCTACTTGATCAATTGTCTCATCGATGAGAGGAATTGGGCTTGCATCAGGGATTGTAATCTTGTCCAACGCCCTGTAGTCGCATGCCATGCGTAAGTCTCCGTTTTTCTTCTTTATGAAGAAAACTGGAGCACCAAACGGTGATGTAGACGGACGCAGCAATCCTTTGTCAAGGTATTTTTGAAGTTTTTTCTTCAGTTCTCTTAGTTCCCTCCGGGATAATCGAATCACTGGTATAACTGGAGGAGGCTCCCCAGGTCTGAGGTTGATTTCAAACTCCATTCCGCGGGCTGGCGGCAAATCCTCAGGTAATTCCTCACGAAAGATGTCCTGATACTGCGCCAGTATATCTTTGAAGTCTTTCTTAGCCTCCAGTTTCTCAAATTTTGGTGGTGTATTCTTTGTTATTCGTGCCATGTACAAGTCACAGTTGCCCTTCTTTAGGACGCGAGTAAGTTTCTTGAAAGACATTCTCTTCAAGATATTCGTGTCACTGGAGTTCTTCGAGTTTCTCCGAAAATCCTTTGTCTTAGACCCATCTTCTCTTGTGAGCAATAGTGCATTGTCTGACCAGTTGATGTCGGGGTTCTGCTTCTTCAACCAAGAGCGTCCCAAAATAAGAATTGGAGAGTTCTCTTCGCTCTGCATGTCCATGAGAAAAACATTCTCCGTTGATAAATATCCGTTGATATTTAACACAGCGTTGAGCTTTCCGGCTACTGCCTTCTGGGTTTTGTCGTCGAGCTCAACCTGAACACCCTCCGTATTCTCCATAACCATATTAAACTTTTTGGCAGTCTCTAGTGCCAAAAAGTTATGGGATGCAAACTAGTCAACAACTACGCGAACTGGATGTCCTCCGAAAACTGCATCGTACATCCAGTGTTCTTCTTCAGCCATGTTTAAGGCCGAAAGACGAGGCATCAGACTCACACCTTCAGGAGCCGCACGTTAGTGCGGCGTTATTCGTTTTCTGGGTTCGCCTTCTCTTGAACTTCTCCGTTCTTTTGACACGGATGGTCAGGGTCACTGCAACCCTTTAGTCCACAAGTGAAACATCTGTCGTAATTTTTGTAGAGAGTGTTTTCACCGTTTTTGGCTGGACCCCAGCAGACAGTGTTATCATCTTTTAACGCTTTCTTAGAGTCTTTGTTTGCGTCGCTTCTGTTTCCCTTCTTATTACCTTTATTCTCGTGCCCTTTGCTGTCGTCGTTAGCATTCTTATGAGATTCGCCGCTGAGTTTCACAAAAAGTTCTAGACTTCTTGCATAATCATATGCGGCATGAATACTTAAACGCCCAGTACGGTCAATGGGTTGAGAATCTGGAAAACGTTCAGCGAATTTTCCCTTGTACGATTTGGGTATGCTATTGAAGAAATAGATATAAGCTTCGTTTCTTGGTGCACCACATAAACGAAACCAAGTGTTCAAATACGGCTACGTGCTCGTTGAGATTTATGGAATCCTTCAGCTTGATGTCCATCAGTTTCACACGAGCAGCTGCTTTTCATTCGTAGGGACAAATTCACGAATCATTTCTTCCCTCAGCTTTTCGAGAGTCTCAGGCTTCTGGTTCTCACGTTCTAGTCCGAGCATCCATGATGCTGCTCGGTCCTGTAAATGGCACTGCGCCAACGCTACCATTTTAGCCTCTGTGTAGTTACAAAGCGTTCCGAATTTTCTGATTGAGTAAAAGAAGCTTTTCACTCGCTCGGACTTGCGGTCGGTGACATTTCCTTTGAAAATTGGAACTGGTGGAGACTTGAAGCACTTCCCAACACATTAGGCTGGCTTTAGCCGTCACGCCCACCATTTCGTAACTGTGTCTGAAGGACTTTGATCAAATCGGCTTGCTGCCGAACTGTCGTCTGTGGTGCAGTCAGTTGCTCTTGGAATTCGGAAACGTCTGCTGCTTCCATACCTTCCATGTTGTCATTGTTACGACGGCTACGCGTACCGGAATTCATGTTTCTGGGATTCGTTTCTGAAACCGATATATGCTACCAGAGAGGAATGGCAATGACAATGAACACTTCTCGTTTACCCACTGCGACGAAGAAGCTTGTTGCTTCTCTCGTCTGAAAACAAATCTCATGTCTCTTATATACATTGATGCAACCGCTTATATGTTTGAATGTGATTCAAACATATGAATTTGAAACAAGCGGTTGTCTCTGGGCTATGTGAAGTAAGACTATATTACAAAAAATGTGTCCAGATCAGAAAAATTGTGCGGTTCTTTACATATGTGTTTCTTGTTGTAGGTATCTTCTCAAAAAGAAAATTCCGTTTCACGCACTCAAGAACGGATGGCCCTTTTGTCATTCAGTCCCACACCAACTTTCCATTCCTTCAAAGTACGAAAAACAGTTGATTTCTCTGCGGCTTCCATCAATATACATATACAGATCGCAAGGTGGATTCAGCCAAAATGTCTCGAAAGGCGCCCCTGTTTCTTTTTCCAATCCAGTGGCTGACTTAGCAGAAAAGCTTTTCCGCAGGCCAACTGTGGTGTTCAAAATCTTGCTGGAACAAGGTCACAAAATAGTAATCGACTCAAATCGAATCAGAGAAGCACTTCGATGGTTAAGTGAAAACAATCCCCTTTACCTTGGAATCAAAGTTGATGAAAATGCATTTGATGAGATGAACAGTGTGAGGTATACGGGTTGTTCTCAATCACACGTTCCAGAGATCGAAAATACTTCTCAGCCGCTACCAAGTGATGCCAGTGTGGTGCAAAACCACCGATGTGGCGGGAACAAAAGCCGCCTCGCGGAAGTAGCACCTCAAGGTGTCCAGCCTTGCTCCCTAGAGAAGTAGGTCAGAGACAGAGCCCTCCAGTAGGGTCAATACGAGCCGGGTGTAAACCTGGTGACCCCGTCCTGCGATGCAGCCGGAGGTGAAACGGCGTAGAATCAGAAATGTAGCCGACATTGTCGGGCGAAGCGATGCGTCGAGCGGTATCCGTATCCAACGGTCGAGATCGAAAGATCAGATTAACGAGCCGCACGGGCGGAGCACTGACTCGTGACAACGGACAAAAAGTCCCTGGGCAACCGGGCCAATCGTGAATATCAGGCCAGAATAGCGAGAGCCGTATGACAGAAAGTAGGTGAAACAACAATAAAAATAGATAGATAAAAGCCGTGACGACGGTCTGACGATTCTTCAGTAATAGAGGCCGGGTGACTGATCCGTATTACAGTGACGTTCTCTGCGGTTGGGCAGAGTCGGGCGCAAGCTGCGAAAAGTCAGAGCTAAAGGCCTCCTTGAGGTTTACTCACTCGTACAGTGGCAGGGGTCCTGCCACTATATGTACGGCTCGAGAATATCAGGTGAAAATATCTAACTATTTGGCGCTGCCGGCCATGACACTACAGGTGTGCCGCTGGCCAGGCTTGCCACGGTGCATCCATATTTGCAGCCATGAGCACACATGTGTGCCTCCGCGCTATAGCTTTTATAGGTACACCCCTAACATGGGCTAACTGGCGATAACTCAAAAAATAGCTCGTCATAATACGAGGGGCCTAATCGAGAACTGACTGCGAGCATATGAATGGCATCACTCCAAACCCTTCCATACAGCGATTTGCGCTACAGAAAGTACAGCAAAACGAATTAAAAAAGATATCTTTTAATTAACTTCTTCTGAAACATCTAATTTTGAAGAACTAGTAGAATCGGAGAAAGGAGTTGAAAATCCAATTGATGTCGAAGCTGTTCATCGTAAGCTTCTACTACCGGAAGCGCTATTCTGGTCGTATATAGATTTGATCTAAATTTTGCAAAAATCTTGGATAATTTTATCTATCGGCAGATGTTGGGTGCATAGCTGGCATTTTTGGTATATATTCTGTTTTTGTCGTCTATGTTTAGAATGGCAGGTTTTTTTGTGAAACAACGCAGTGTTCGTGGAGCTTTATATTCAAAAACATGCTCCGTATCACACGGCGCATTATGCCTTCTTTTTGGTATTTTTAAAACTTGGATCAGATTGCTACCAATAAAAAGCTACCGTTTACCAGCAGGGTAACTTAGAACAGAATTCATCGTTGCAATGCACCATGTGCGAACGAAAAAACAGTTTTGAAAACAGTTTTACTCCACATCTTTGACTTTGTCTTAGCTCTTATCAGATCCACTCTAAAACCCGAAGCTCTCTCCTTCATTGAGGTACACAAACTTCTTTACTCCATAGTTTATTGCACCCCTTCTTGGAGCCCTAGGGTAATTTGAAACCGCGGTCTTCATAGCAAAGCCAAGTCAACTTGCAATTTTTCTTGTGCAAAACTTTACTAAAAAATTAGCTTAGGAGTTTTGCGAACTTTTTGCGAAGCCTGCTTCGCATAACTCAGATTTCTGTTTGTTTTTTTGTAACGTTCGTACATGGAAGAGGTCAGAGACCTCTTCCATGTACCTATTCCAAACAAAAACCGTACATGGAAGATATCGCTTCCATGTACTCGATAAGGGTTAACTATAGTTAGTCAGTCTTATATACGGGCCTGTGCGTCAGACTTGCCTGCACGTGTGGCAGGCGACCCCGCGGGTCATGGAGGTGTTTTGCTGAGCTCCCACCCTGCTAGATCGTATACTACACTATATACCCTTCCGTAGTGGGATTGACTCGCGATGGAACCAATGCTGACAATCGGGCGCCTTTTTCTTCTGCAGTGGCCTCTGAAATGTCCGCGAGCTCACGGCGGAGCTTCAATTCGCATGGAGAAGCTTACCACAGTACATCGCTTAAATCACACATGGCAATCATGACAGTACCCATTTGTTTCATCTGCCAGTAGAGCGAAATTTTCTGGGTACAGAGGAGGATGGAAGTATCTGCAT
Source organism: Gracilaria caudata (assembly GCA_030374735.1). Taxonomy (NCBI): domain Eukaryota; phylum Rhodophyta; class Florideophyceae; order Gracilariales; family Gracilariaceae; genus Gracilaria; species Gracilaria caudata. The sequence continues at coordinate 5,735 of JASCIV010000612.1, forward strand.
GCAATGAAACACAGGCGCACTCTTTCTGCTGTGGCTGCTGAAACAATGCGGTGCTTGTTGGATGAAGGACGTTCTTTGGCTCGCTCTACCAGATTTTCGTGTACATGGAGGCCAGGAGGCAACGTTTCGATAAGCACGCATATCGCCCTCCACTGGCTATTCTCTCTCCTTCCTCTACCTTCGTGCAACGTTATCGAAGGAGCGTGGATGTAAGCAACGCTCAAATGTACAATTGCATCTTCTACATGCGATGCCATCATTGCGCGTCTCACTCCTCGAGTGCTTGCATTTTCTCCCCAACACCATTACAACTCATTTCCGTACAATCACTCGCAATAGCAAGGAATTCACAACGTGTCTTTCACAGTGCACTTGCGGAGCAAATAGTTCCATGTCGGCAAACGTTTTCTGTCGATCCGAGATGAAGTCACGTAGTGACCGCTTACAGTGTATTTCAAATATCGCCATTTACCGCTCTTCCCTGGGCCGCTCTAGGCGTGTTTTACTTTTGGGTACCCTTGGACATTGTTATTGCGTATTGTCACGTCGTTGCGGTCTATCCACGTATACCCAAAGGTAGCAATACAAGCTCGTCAGCATCCTGAAGGATACACTCCCCCCTTTGTTATCCTTACAATGACGGTACCCTCAAGTTCAGATTCCATGCCATGTATAAAAGACTTGCCTCCATCACAAGCTGACCATAGAGCTCTCTCAACCTGTTTTGATCATTCCGCAACCTTTCGTGGAAAAAGCATACACAATCATGTTGCTGACCATTCCGAAATCTATGACCATCACGACTCTTCTTCCCCTTTTCTTTCTCTGCTTTGTCAATGCCGAAACGTTATCGAATCAAACGTTTGCGCACGCACATCTTCCGGTGCAGTCGAAACAAATCTCACAACAAGTTCTTGACTGCAAAGCCTCCGATCCCCTTCTCCGCGCGATCTGCAACGTTGGTCTAGCAACCGTGAACGCCGAATTGAAATCGCGAGGAGTGGCCATTCGGAAAGATGGACTCTTATTCACTTACGACGACCCAAAGCACAAGGATCTTCCAACGGGACATAGTTGCTCAGTCACAGCCAAGGTTCGACACATTCATTTCGGAGTACATTTCGCAAGCTCTACCACCCTCGATCTTTCAGGAAACTCGCTGTCGGAACCACTCGCCATAGCTCTCAAACTACCCGTTCGTGGAAATGCTAGGGTGGATGTGAGACAACGTTTTGGCTTTCGTTTCTTTGGCAAGTGTAAACGATATGCTCGAGATACGTTTGCACTCAAGGCTGGTGTGAGCACCACTGCTGATGTTGTTGTGGGCTTTGCACTCAATCCATCAATCAAGACATTGTCATCTGGCCATTATGAATTGACACTCATGCCGGTGATTGCCACGTTGTTTGAGCTTGAGAACCTCGACTTGGATTTCCGCGTGAGCAAAGTGAGTCCGATAACTCCCATTTGGACTTTTATTGTCGGTTTCAAATCATCCATTCTACGAACGCTCACCGATATATTCCGAGGAAAGAATCTGAAGAGAACATTTCAGAAACTTGGCAGGAGTTTGATCGTTGATTTCGGTGCACCAATTGTGCTCGGAATCGGTGCTCTTCCCAGACCTCTGGAAGATCTCATTTTTGACGCGCTCTTGAACGTGGCGGAACGAAAAGTGGAGAAAGAAGCAAAAGGATTTGGGGAGGATGTGGAGCAGAAATTGAATGAAGAGCTTCGACGGGCGTTGAAACTCGGCACAGATGGCAAACGAACATTCGTCATCAAATCGAACATTCTGGAGTTGATCGGCAAAGATGGAAAGAATGCGGACGTTTTTGTTAAGGAGCGCAGCGCTCGTCGTGGCCGTCGCACATATACCCCTCGCGGTGCTGGTAGGAACCCTTCTCGTGGACGTGGCTGCAGGGGCGTGAGGTGCGCACGTCAATATCGTGAACCGTGAGCGAAAGCTTCTTAGTCACTGAGGACAAGAGCCCATCATGAGAAGCGACGAAGATGATGCTAGTGAACGCCACGTACATATACCACGAATAGTAAAAACGAGTTTGATGTTGACACCAAACGTATGGCTCGATTGCTACAAGTTCCCTCACCTTATCCGTAAGGTGAGCGTTCGTAGATGACATGGGAGCCGTTCCTCTGCAGGGTATGCGATGGCTATGCGATGGCTGTGTGCCGGCGAGGCACAAGTCCAAGCAAGCGCCATCAATGAAACGAATCGTTGTGCTGATCGATTCGATCGGCAATGATGCGCGATGCTGACAATGCAGCTTGCCAAGCATCGACAACTGTAAGCCGGCGGCGCGTTGATCCATTCGGCCTTCTGCCGCACAGAGCTGTTTTGGGAGCCATGAGACGCGACCTGTGTGCCAGCCGGTCCACGTATAAACCTTTGTACGTTGCAAACGCGTACAGCTTGAGCTGTGCGATGCAATGACACTGTAATGACGTTGTAATGACGAAGCCGAAGCTCGCCGCATTTGTTCCGAGTGTGGTAGCCTTCCTTGTGCAACTGTGGTGTTCAGGAGAGCGCATATGTAAGATCAGAAAACACTTTTCAAACCCTTCTGATAGCATTAAAAAGAGGAGACATCGCTCATACATTTTCAGGCTGAGAATATATTCTTCTCTACACGTTCTCTCTACTTCTGGTCCTAACAAACTAAAAGGAAAGTCAATCTCTGGCTACATCTGAGACCTGGGCACACAGACGTTAAATTGATTGCATACCAAGTCACCCGAAGCACATGCAACATTCTCCTCCGCCGAGCACTGTTCAAACAAACCGACAGCCCGTTGGCATATATTTGCGCCATTTTTGGGCAAGCACGCCAGCGAGAAAACATTCCTGATGAACTGCAAGCTCGCGTCCATCTCCACTTTGGCCACACATCTCGGTTCATCCGGGCGCGGAAACGCATTGCAAGAATCTCCAATGTTGAGCGATAAAGACGGATCGAAGCATCGTCGCTGGAAAGGTTTCGGTCTGAAGGACGGATCACACTTCAAATCTCCGATACATGATTCATCGTCCTCACAAATACCGCCGATTCCCCTCTTCGGGCGGCACAAACGCACTCCTTCTCCTAAATAGTTGAGAGCACATGTCAAATCCTCTTTGCATCTCTGTGTGATTGGCGATCATAGAGTCACATGTCAGTACAGTTAGTAGTCATGTGATGTAACACGAGAGTAACGGTAGCAAAAACTTACGAGCTCAAACTGGGCAGCATCAGCGCATGGTTGCCACAAACCGGCTTCCCGAACCGGGAATCTGCACGTTTTGGAAACTTCAGGTACATCAGGATTTCCCACGCAAACTGTTCCTGGCGGACAGGACAATTCAGAGCAATCGCCACCGACTGACGTGAACGTTACCGGAACAGTTGGTGCAGTATTCACTCGTTGACAACTTCCATCCACACAAAAGGAGCCCTCCTCACACTTGAAGCGGAACGTATCCACACAAGGGGCTCCAACTGGCAAGACCTTCATACAAGTGTGCAGCGGCGGCGGCGGAAAACGGCCCGTGGGTGAAACAACGCCTGGAGCCTCAGCACAAACCGCCCCTGCTTGACATATGGCAAACTCGATATCGCAAGGATTTCCCAGCGGCACGGTCTGTCGACGTGTCCTACACGCGAACGTTCCCTGGAACTGCTTGGAGAGTGACAATGCGCGACGGCACTCCCGGAGGTTGCCGCGCGAGTCAGGAGGACAGCTGCTCAGCGGCGAGTCGGGCGTGCAGAAGTGATTGAACGCATTCGGCGCGGCGGCACGCTGCACGCATTTGAATTCACGGCGCACAGTACCGCAGCTGAGCCCCCTCCGCGCGTCGCAGGCGTCGCGCTCGGGGTTGCACGGCGCTCCCAGCTCGCGGAGGAGGTCGGTCTCCAGCACGCAGACGCCCGTGGGACCCGTCGGGCGGTTACACAGCAGGTCGGGCGTGCGGGTGTCCCGGAAGAAGAGTACGTTTGTGCGACACTGACGATCGTCGTTGCACCTTTCGCCCGCTCTTTGCAGGCGCTGGCACACGCCCGGCTTCTCGAACGGGCGGGTGGAGCTGACGCAGAATCCGTCGCACTCGAAGTTGTTCGACTCGAGCTCGCACACGCCGCCTGGCGGCCTCTTCGGCGCGCATTGGCCCATGTTGGCGCGGCAGAAGAAGCCGCGTTGCTGCTGGCACTGGCGGTCGAACTGGCAGGCGTCGCCCGCGAAGCCAAAGGTGAAGCGGCGGCACGTCGGTTCCATCTCGCACACGAGATTGCCCTCGCACGGGGCGGTGGCGGTGAGGGCGCAGGGGGCACCCTCGGGCCCCTGGCGCAGACATGTGAGAGGCGTCGGGTTGAAGTCGTCGATGAAGCCGCAGAAGGTGCCCTGCTCGCACTCGACGGTGCCGACGATAGTGCAGTTGGAGCCCTCGGGAAGGCGCGGGGCGCACGTCGAGGCGTCCGGGGCGCCGAAGCCGAAGAAGAAGCCTTGCGGCTCAGACGACGGTGCGCGGCAGAAGCTGTCGGGAGGGCACTCCAAGTCGGAGAGGCACGATAGGGGGGACGTGATGAGCTGCTCAGGGGGAATGGGAGCCGAGGGGCGGCGCGCGGCGCTGATGGCGGGCAAGAGCGCGGCGAGCGCGACGACCACGGCGGTGATGAAGCGGGCCATGATGCGGTGCGCAACGTAGCGTGTCGTGCGGTGTGGTGCGGGTGACCGGCGCGCTCGGTTCGTTTTGAAGCTGGGGAGCGGCGGCGGTTTACAGCAGGCTTGTCGACGTGGACTGATCCGTTGGGAAGAGATGAAAAACGAAAAGTTTTGCGAAAATGAATTATGTCACGAAAAACTGACGCACTGTAAACAAAATTTTGTTGTACAATTTACAGCGGTTTGCAAAGTCTGTGCTGAGCCTTAGCTTGATTAGAACAAGTCGTGGACGTGGTTGTCTTCTCAGGATTGATCTTGGAGGTATTAGATAGTCTCTGAATGCAGGGGGAGGAGATCACCTTGCAGCGAGCGGTAGCGTTTTGGTTGGACAAGATCAAGACATAAGAAGAAAAGAAGAGATCGGTACGCTTGTCGAGGAGAATAGAACCGAAGAGTCGGAGCTCTTGGTAATGGAGACTCCGGCTTCTGATTGATCTTTTTGGCGGGCTTCGAACAGTGTTGCAACTTGGAGCTAAGCGTTGGTAAAATTCTCTTGGAGCATGGCGTTATTGAGAAGGGTTCTTGTCAATAAATCACTGACCAGTGACGCAGAAGAAAGCCCGACACGCATAAGCCGATCAGCTGCTCGCCCACCGAAAACGCGTCGACATCTTCATTACGTCGTCCGCGACGGTGGGTGACATCGGTGAATGAAGAAATGAGACGGGTCACAACGGCGATTGGAGAGGGCAGGAATAGAAACCTTAACTATGTCCTTGACGGCATTGATTTGATTCTCTGGCTTGAGTTAAATAAGTTGCTTGGCTTGAACCTCGTTAAAGATAGACTTCTGCTCTCGAGGCAGACATCAATCTAAAATTGTCTGACCAATGTGGCAAGAACAGTTTTGTGCATACGATTAATACTTTTTTCTCCCGCAGCCTGTATGGTTGCAACCCACCAAGCGACGTCGCGACAGTTTTCCTACAGATCTTCTTAAGGGTTAAACATGAGAGTATCTTTGGAGTGAGGGGTTTTGAGCTACCTGTGGCTGGGCGCATGACTGGGACAGATTCTGACATTGTGCGCTGCTACTAGGGCTTTGGGTTCTTGTGGACTATACGCGGTTGGGCAAGAGAGAGCTGGTAGCAAAGAGGCTGAGAACTGGATGGTCGTTCGTGTGCCTCCCTCGAGTAGTCTGGGCTCGGCCAGGCTGCCCTCTTTACTTGTAGTTCTGCGCTGCGGCAGCCGCGTGGGGATGTGGCGAGTTCCCCAGGAAGTAACGCGAGGTGTGATAGTTGCGCGAGACGTGCTGTAAGCAGTGAACAGCTGACAGAAAGTAGGGTTCAAAGCCGTTCATCCTGTTCAATCACTATCACGAGATCGCACTTCCCAGTGTGCACCCCCTTCCAGGAAAACGCGAGCGGATATCTGAAGCAACTACCCTTGAGCTCTAACCAAGACGACCTCCAACTCACGACACATCCATGACTAGAGAACAAGAGCATTACGAGTACGCCGGACGGCGTCCCGAGCTCGTATTTGATGAATTATGCAATTCTGAGGTGTACCAAATAGTGCCGAGGGGGAGGTCTGACGCGAGTAGTCCAAATTCAGCTTGAAGGCACCTACATACAAGCCCACGCGAGTGCAGGAATCGCAAAATGATCACCGAAACTGCTTCCGAGCAAATCTTCGTTGCATCCACTGCGTGTATTTAACCTGTGACCTCGCTCTTCTGTACAAACAGTCGGGGAATCCTGTCGCCCTCATCACGGTGTCCGCCAAATATCCCTCGAAACCATGGCGCCTTCCACCGAACCCGTCGCACCCGCTCTCTCCTGCAGCGCCGATGATCTCGCCCAAGGGCTCCGCTCTGCCCGTGGTCCCTCTCCAACCGCGTCTTCCGTACAAGCCGCACTAAAACATGCCGGACTTCATCCTCGCGACCCGCGCCTATCAGCCGTGTACGCCAAGCTCAACGCATTGCCCTCGACTGAGCCGCTATCACAAGAACAACTGCTCGAAGTGGCTCGTCCAAATCTCACGCTCCTGCATCGTGTTGCCACTCGCGAACTTGCAATAGCGGACTTTGCTGCCTTCTCAGGCATGCTACATCACGTGTTTGATCTTGTTGAACCAGATACACGAGGCCAGAACGCGCAGTATATCCCGGTGTTACGCGACGCTCCTTCCGATCGTTTTCGCGTTGCTTTCTGCTCCGTGGACGGTCAGTTCTGTGAGATTGGACACTCAAGAGACATGTTCTCAGTGCAGAGCACAAGCAAGGCCATCACCTTTGCACTGGCGTTACAACGTCTCGGGACCGAAGCCATGTTGCGTTGGTGCGGCATTGAGCCCAGCGGACGTCCGTTCAATGACATGACCCTGTTACCTGACAGCCGTCCCTTCAATCCCATGTTGAACAGCGGTGCTTTGATGACCGCCGCCGCTCTCGCCTCAGCGCACCCCGAATTGCTCGCACGCGACAAGGACGATTCGCACGGAGCGCGTGCCGAGGAGCTCTGCGAACGTGTGCTACTTCCCGTGTGGGGTCGACTTTCTGCTGATGGCCTCGTAGGCGATGTGGGCTTTTCTTCGGAAACGTTTCTGTCGGAACGTGCCACAGCAGACGGTAATGTCGGTATTGCCTACTCCATGAAGGCACGAAAGGGGCTTCCGCCCAACGTGCAGCCAACCACAATGATCGACTTTTATCTGCGTGCTTGCTCCGTCACCACTAATGCTGCCATGATGTCCATCGTGGCCGCCACGCTTGCGAACGGCGGCACGAATCCTATCACTGGAGACCACGTGCTCGACAGTGATGTGGTGAAGAAGACGCTATCTGTGCTCAGTTTCTGTGGCTTTTACGACAATGCGGGCGAATTCTTCTTCCACACCGGCATGCCGAGTAAGTCGGGTGTGAGCGGTGTGGTGTTTCTAGTGCTGCCAAACGTGGGAGGGTTTGCATTCTTCTCACCTCGTCTGGATCAATACGGAAACTCCGTGCGCGGTGCGCAGTTTGCGAAGAAGCTTGTGGAGCTGTTCACATTCCACTCGTTTGACAGTACGTCGTCGATGGCCAACGGTTGCAAAATGGACCCGCGTTTCAGCTGTGACTTTTCGAAGCAACGTAGCATGGAGAGACTACGATGGGCTGTTCGTGCTGGTGGACAGCATGCGCAGCGCTTTGACAATCTGATTGTGGCGCTTTTGTGTGCGCGTGGCTCGGATTGATGGCAACATAGAGAAGGTGGAACTGGAAGAACTGCGTGCGGTTTATCAGTCTGTCATGCATTCCGAACTGTCGGAGCAACGCGTTCAGGCAGTTGTTGATGGGCTGCCAGAACTGAGCGGGAAAGCGGCCCTTGACGAGGTGTTTAAGCTTGTGCGTGACGAGCAGAGATTTTTGGATGATATTGAGAAAGAACTGCTTATTGAGGGGGCAGTGAAGATAAGTACTGCAGATGGCGTGGTGAAGGCGCAGGAGAAAAAGGTTTTGGCGGTGGTTGCGAAGGCGCTTTTCGTCGACCCTGCTGTGATGGACTTGCATATCAACTTTTGGGAGACGAAGTTGAAGAAGAAGAAGGAAGGAGAGTAAACGTAGCGTAAAGTTGAGAAAGTGCCCGACTTCAATGACACTGGTTCTCGCAAGCATGCAATCTTCGTCAATCAAGGTTCATTCTTTGCTCCACCAGTATCCATACTATGAGTCTGGCCGCAACCATGACAGCTTCCTGTCCAGGCCGACCATTTCCATTTCCAGCCTTCGCCCAAGCAAGGCGTGACGTTCGGCGATGAAAGTGGGAAACAGAATCTGTACAAGAAGGCGGTTGATGAGGGTAATGATGTAGATGTGATGGTGAGTCTGGGAGTGTTGCTGCCAAAATGGCGCAGAAGGAGTGCCGAGAGACACAGTGAAAGCACAGGATCTCTCTAAGAGAGCCATTGAAGAGGGCGATCTTGAGTTCGCGAAGAAGCAGCTGAGTTTACTTCTGCGCGAGATGCGATGAATGTAAAGTCCGACTTCGTACTTCGTTGTCCAAAAGCCCCCACTTGTAAAAGGGTGAAAAGTAGCTCAAACTTTTCATTTCTAACCTTGCATCCATTCACCAATCGAACCGTTCAATTTGTCTGCTTTGTATGCACGTGAAAGTTGTCCAAAAAGAAGCAACAGGGTGAATTATAATGGAGTTTTCAACTATTGAAATTCGGTAGCTTTACAAAGCATAGTCTTGTATTCGTTGTCAGACCCCAACTGAGAAGATGGCTCAATACCAATTTTTTAAGTACAGAAGACAGTCAAGAAAGTTTATACCGAACGATCAATAACAGTTACGCAGCTTGGAAACATGAACAAAGCAATCCGCATGACAAGAGTAAACAGGAAGAGCAGGGTGAGAGAACGCAGGCAATACAAAGCATGACAAGTGCCACGATCTTTTTTCGTTCAGTTCGTTCAGTCAGTTTCACAATATTGCTCCTCGTGCGCTCCTCCTGTCTCCCATCTGATGGTTAAAAGACTAAGGCTGGCATCAAAACCGAAGCAGAGAATCACAAGTACAGGCAGCCTTGACAACACGAGAGACTAGAAGGTCTACTCGAGCGCGGCACATCATACGAGCAAGGTGAACAGCAGGTGCCGAACGGTCGTCCAAAACCTGAAAAGAACGGACCTTCAACCCCCGGCGTTTCTGTTTCTTCTCTCCTTTGTTCGGGTTGGACATGACGACAGGTTATAGATGAAATGGCCAAATCTTCAATCGATGTCCATGTGGTTGAGTAAGTTTGTATTACATCTCTGTAAGCTCCGGTTAGAGTTGCGCAGAATTCGACTGAGAGCGTCTCATCGTCTTCACCAGTGGAATACAATAAGAGCAATGTGTGTTCATTGTTTGGTCTGGGAAAATTGCAAGTGTATACATTTCCATATTCCGAAACACAAACATCGCGATTGCATGTGATTGTCCTTTGGACAGCAGGTTGTACGGTCCTTTCGACGGTTCTCAGTGCCTGAAGATTTGGCTCCCTCCCAGCGCGAGATGTGTTTGAAGTGTATGTGGTCGGAGAAAGAACCTCGATTGCATGGCCCTCGTTTGCCGTTGCGAAGGATACCGGAGTTGACAGCACTTGCAAAAGAGGGGGATTGATGAAGATGAGAGCCAAAATCGTAAATGCCCGGAAAGTCATCGCGATGAAAAGTGAGGGAAACCAACCAAACGAAGTATTCGCACCGAGGACAGGAGCGTTGGAATATGAGAAGATGGGGAAAGAGAACTGTTGTATGATGTCAGCAGCTCTATTGCGTGTGCGCGCAAATGCGCGTGTACATTTGCGCATTTGTTTTTCCACTTTGTGCCCGTGCACA
>JASCIV010000613.1:0-15721 GCA_030374735.1 Gracilaria caudata
CAACCCACGCAGCTCCTCGCGTCCAGCTCACCGTCTACCCACGCAGTTCCTACACTGCGGAGCTATCAACACACAGTCACTTCCAATTTCAGGATCTTCAATAGAATCCTTATTCATCACGACGCCGTTTATAAATCCATTGATATCAGATGAACAAGAAATGTTCCGAAGGAAATCGCGTGTGGTGTATACCAAACTATCCAGATCACTTTCGACGCTCCCGACTACGGAATATATCGCGTAAGAGGTCCCATTGAAGCGGAGGCATTCCGCGGCATCTCGGGACAGCAAGTATGAAGCAGACACCCGTGATCCGTTGAACGAAATATTCCTCGTGAAATCGATGAGATCGTCTGGATTGCTCGCGGGGGAGATGAAGAGTTCAGCGCTAACCGCCTTCGTGGCAAGAGGTGAGCGACCAAAACTGCCGATAATGGTGAGAATCAATACGCAAGAGCCAATCAGAGAAGTAAGCCGCGCGTTTCGTGTGGCAGTGACACCATAGTCCGCCAAAACAGAGAGTAGAGATGTGATAAGATGAAGAGGTTGTTTGCTATTTTGAAGCGCATGAAGATTAGAGATGCGGATGTAAGCCTGCAGCGCCAAGCCAAGAGCGAGAGGAATGAGAGTCTCAAAGATGACAAAGTAAAGCCGGCTGATTATGTTGTAGTTTATAGGGATTGTCATAGCGTATTCACAGAGACGGAAGACGTCGTTCAAGGATGTGACGAGTGTGAGCGGAGAACGGACGCCATCAAGAGAGTCTACGTTTTTAGCATCTCCGTAGAGATAACCCGCAGGTACACGTACACCCACGTACATCTAGTTACGTGCTGTTAGTTTTGTGACAACTGGGCCATGAAGGATGTCCGGCCAGACGCCAGAGCGACGTAGACAGTGATATTCGTAGTAACTTCTCACAAGTTTCCTGTGCAAGTCTGCACTGAGAGTGAGAGTCAGCGGTGTGGCAACAAGCGGAGTCGATCTTTGCATACAGACGGTTTGAAAAACAGCGCCATTGAAGCTGCGCAGCGTAGCGGCTAACATTAAATTATCTTATCTCGAAGGCGTTTGATTTCACTGATTCTGACTGATTCACATACGTTAAACAAGTATGTCAATACAACTGAATAAACTAAATTACGTAACACCACCTACGCGGTTTCGTAAAATTCCAGTACGTGTAAAGTTTTGTGGCGGTAGAGAACTCGGCCAAAGGGATCTCTAAATCAAAATTGCGGCACTTTCTCACGCGTGAGAACCCCTCAGGGGAACATGGCCGCAGGCTATATGTTGCGCTAGCTGCGCGGTTGAAACGTAGATGAATGCTGAAAATGAAAACTGAGATGTGAACGCTGGTCACTCCGACTCAGAACTCGGTCGTCGTCCCGTCTTTACCTTTTATACTGTCTCAGTCAGTCGACTAATACTCTGACGTCGTCTTGGCGCCGCAAACTAGTTCCCCTATCGGGGTACTTCCGTAAATGTAACCCACGCAATTGGGCTTTCGCCCGATTCTAACGTAAGCTAAAACGTCCACACTATACCCAAGATGACGTATTCTTGGACTTCATGACGTTACCCGGAAAACGGACAGCTTGCCCCTTTCGAAGGCTCATCGGCTCGAGTCTACGGAGGAGTATTGTATGAGATCGTGTTGTGCGGAACGCTTCTGCTTCACGTTTTGCCAGGTAAGGCCAGGAAATAAATGAAACTGTTGCAGATCATTCTTGAAGAAAATCGTTGAATACCGCACTCACCTGCGCGCTATCTCGGAGCCGCGCCACAAGGTGCTACTAGGTGTCAACTTTTATAGTGGCGAAGTGAGAGAAGAACATCAAAACACGGGTTCTTCGGCCCTCACAATAAGCTGAAGCTTTAATTCGCGCAACATAACATGTAGAATGTCGTCCTGGTGTGTAGATGAGAAGCTAATTCATTAGCACTTCCACTCAATGGGTGCAAAGAATATAGTTAAGCCTCGCAAAGCTTGTACACAATGTAAAGATAGCGACCCTCACGCCCCTCGTTCAGGTCCTTGCTGTATCCATCCCAACCGTCAGGGGTGCGATGCAGCTGACCATCCCACAGTTGTGCTGCAACAATTTTCTTTGACTCACCCGTATTTTGAGCTTCGATGAATCGGAAGTAATCGTCACCTTCAACTCCCTCTGCAAAGTTGGTGAGATTCTTTTCACTAGTCTCCTCGAAGATAACACCCGCAAGTTTCACTTCAATGCAATCGGCTGCCTGGCTTGCGTCAGTAGTCCACTTCGGTTCCAAGTATGCATACTTTCCTCCAAAGCCCTTATTGAGGTCCTGTACGTTTTCGCTCTTATTCGCTTCGTGACCTACCACCTGCATGAAGTCTTCACTGTAGACATGACCGTCGTATGTGTGCACGTCGATTTTCTCGAGGTAAGAAGAACTGATAACTGTGACGGGGATTTTCAAGGTAACAGGTTCATCAAGTTCTGGAGGAGTCCTGGTATTGGACCAGGTGAGTTCGGTGGTTTCGAAGCTGTTCGATGAAAACTTCAACTCCTTCTGAAAAATGTAAACCGATTCACCAGGATCGAGGTCGATCGGTCCTATCTCACTCGTGGTTTTCTTCGTTGTCGTCTTGGTGGATTTCGTTTCGTTGGCCGCATTGGTAAGAGACGACTGCGTGAATCCGAATTTTGTGGTGGCTTCGGCGGATGCTAATTCAACCTCGGCGCCGACCGTGAGCGAAAGCGATTGCGAGCTGGATGAGCTATGCTCCCTGGCCAAATTCTCCAGCTCAGATCGCGAGCTTGTGACGGTGGTTGCGACTTTCCTGGTATACGGCACCTTTGAGTGGAAGTCGGATGTGACCGACGCAGTCGCTTTCAAGACCCACTCCGCTTGACCCGGAACTTCCACCTTGCTTGAGGACATGATGAGGTTTGAACGAGAAACACTGCGTCGCTTGAGGTGCAACACGACTGATTTTCATGCTCCCTCTTTTCTTGGCGCTATTTAAGGTCATGCTTGGTATTCAAATGCACAAGTACCAGTGTAAATTCATGCGGGAGATCGAAAGCGAGATCACTGGGTGACCGAGTCAAGCGAAACGTCAAGTGCGAGTGCCATAAGGCTACCAAACAGCAACCTTATGCTGACATTTGCAATTTTACATTGCAAACGTCAGCAATGACGTAACGAACCAGGCTCCCTGCAGCGTGTGGCCAAGCGTACAGATTTCGCCTTGCTGACGAAAGATTGCTATGAACTGCTTCAAAAAGTACAGCCATAGATATATTTATCATTGAAGCTGCTTTCTCCGTTCCAGGTTGCCTCCCAGATCTGCCAGATCTGCCTCTGTCAGCACTGACTTCGGTTGTGGTCTTATTGTCACCGTAATGAGTTACCACAAGGGTTTTCTGGATACAAAACCATAATTCCCACTAAAAACACATCATACACTGAATGCTGGGTGAACCCAGAACGAACGTGTAGAGATACCAAGGAATAATTGTCGTCTTCATAATACTCATGTACTGTAAATGTATGGCCACTGAACACTGCCCATACATTTGGCCACTGGCCACTGCCCATACATTTGGCCACTGGCCACTGCCCATACATTTGGCCACTGGCCATACATTTACGGTAGTATGAAGACGAAAATTATTCCTTGGTACACGTTCGTTGTATGGCGCAAAGAAAACGCTACATGCGTGTGGCCATTGGCCACACGCACGTAGCGTTATCTTTGCCACTACAATCTCATAATTTACCATTTTACTCTATCCTATAGTGGCGGATCGAGCTCAAAACTCGAGCCACACGGCGATCTCGCCTTCCCGCAAGAATATGACCTGGCCAAATTTTGGCCACTATACGTGCCCTTAAATAGCGTTCATGAAAGGAGGCGACGTGAAGAAGAGGCGTGTTCCACAAGGAAACGACACAAGTTCTTTCGTTACAACCTCACCATGTCCTCAACCAAAGTGGAAGTGCCCGGTCAAGCGGTATGGGTCCTTAAGGTGCATGCGTTTCCCCAGTCCGAATTCGAGCCGTCTGCGAAATACAAGTGGAGTGTCTCAAGCGCCATCACAAGCTCGAAATCTGATATGGAAAGTTTGGCCAAGGAGCATAGCTCATCGAGCTCGCAAGACCTTTCGCTAACAGCCGGGGTCAAGATTGACATAGTATCCGTCTCTTCCACAGCAGAATTCGGTTGGACGCAGTCGGCTCTCAACCGTACGACCCGCGAAACGACATCCGAACAGACTGAGGCGATTGAGGAGACGACCGAGATTGGACCCGTCCCTCTCGAATCTGATCAATGCATTTACATTTTTCAGAAGAAGTTGAGGTTTTCATCGCGCGAATACCCCACACCAGAAGTCCTCATCCACAACTCGAGCACTCCTCCAGAGCTTGATGAACCTGTTACCCTGAGAATCCCCGTCACTGTTAGCAGTTCTTCTTACCTCGAGAAAATCGACGTGCACACATACGACGGTCATGTCTACAGTGAAGACTTCATGCAGGTGATAGGTCACGAAACGGATAAGAGCGAAAACGTGCAGGACCTCAATAAGGGCTTTGAAGGAAAGTATGCATACTTGGAACCGAAGTGGACTACTGACGCAAGCCAGGCAGCCGACCACATTGAAGTGACAGTGGCGAGTGATTTTCCCGAGTGGGCCAAAGAAAAGGGTCTCAAGGACGTGGCAGAGGGAGCTGGAGGAGACTACCGCTTCATCGAAGCTCAAAATACGGGTGAGTCGAAGAAAATTGTTGCAGCACAACTGTGGGATGGTGAGTTGTATCGCACCCCTGACGGTTGGGATGGATACAGCGAGGACCTGAACAAGGGGCGTGAGGGTCGCTATCTTTACATTGTGTACAAACTATGCGAGACTTAATTATATTCTTTGCAGCGATTGAATGTACGAAGGGTGAGTACTTACAGACCTGCGTATATAAATTACCGTTGATTTCCAGTTCCACCTCATGGGGCGGTTCCGAGATTGCGCAGCGAGCGGCGAGTCGCGACAAAGTCAGGTTACGTTATTTTGCTCCACATATGACGTTATAATATGACATATTATGTCGAGGATTGGTTTACAGACGAAGTTTGTTGTAGACGCGCGCCGGCCATACCGCAGCAACGCTTTGGCAGCAGAGTGCATCGCAAGAACAAGCACCTGCACCCACAAAGCCGAGTAGACAAGACGGGCTATCGTGGGAGCCGTCGCGAGTAGCGTCACCTTCCAGAAGTACGCGTTACGTAACGCGCGAGCCGCTGTCGGTGAGTTGTGGTGGGGGGTCAAGCAGCCGTAGACCGGAGCTGTCCATCACGATGAGCACGGCCAGCAGCGCGGCGAAGCACGCCACGAACGATAGCCACGTCACAACGAACGCGCGGCCAAGCGTCCTGCGCGATGACGAGCGCGCAGGCTCCAAGTAGCAGCGTGAGCCGTCGGGTAGGAGCCTTGGTCGGCGGCGAGTACCACAGCGGCGGGGGCGATGAAGGGGATGGGTGGCGGCACTCAGTGTGAAGTTCATCGCCATGCAGGACAAGAGGCGGAGCCGTTGGCCGGCGATGCGGAGGGTGATGTGCGGTTGGTGTAGCTTCTTGAGGCGGAGGTGCGGCTTTTGGGGGTGCACGAGCTTCCGAAGCGATGTTGCGGTGAGGAAGAGCACATTCTGAACCAGCCCGGGGCTGGAGGTGCAAGTGAGGCTGATCAGCAGATGGCGCCGCGGGTCGCCAGATCTGTGCACGAGATCTTCGTAAAAAATTGTGCGAAATCCCCACGAAATCATGCAACCGTTTCAAAATATTTTTAAAACGTTTGTTTGTTATTGTAATTTTTTGGAAAGTTCGTTATTTCTTACACGTGGAAACACACGCAGCACAAGTGGCCACGTGTAACCCACCCGTACCCGCTAGGAGCACCAGACCGACGTGAGAGGGCGCGCGATGCACCACGCATCCTTACAGTCCGAGTCGCTGTCAATGGCGCTCATTGGGGTCCCGGAGTCCTGCGTAAACGCGGCACGCTGCTGCTGCTGCTTCACGTCGGCGGAGCGTGATTCAAGCGTGGTGGCGGACGAAGGCACGGTGCGCGTGCATGACAGAATGCTGAGCGATCACAGCGTGGGCGAGCTTGATGGTGTGTGTTGGCGACGCGCAGCCTTTGGAATTGTAGTTCATTTCGACTACTCAAAATTTTTTTGAAATGTTTTTCGAACATAAACACGTTTCAAACGTATCCACGAGATCCCGATCTCAGCAAATCCCAGCCAAGACAGCAGTTTGACGAGCTCACAGACGAGCATCAAACTGCAAAACTACTCGAACTGGTCGTCTCACTGAAGTCAGTAGTGAGTTGGGGATGTACGCCCACCTTAAGCCCACCTGTGATCCCCTCCTCCATCTTCTTTTCGTCAGCAAGTCGCTTCCGATTGACCAGAAAGGCCCAAAAAACAAGTCCAAGAATCACCAACGCCGCCAAGTTTATCACCGCGGTGAACAAGGCCACAGCGACCAACTGCGTGGCCATGAAGCGTGACTCGCCCACCACAGCCGTAAGCACCAGAATGTTTCCATACGCCTCAGTCTGCGGGAGCAGCACGTCCCGCCCCAACGCCACCGTCGCGCCCATGTACGCAAATCGCCCAGTCCACTGCGAAGCCGCGCTTTCAAACGACAGCGCAAAGTACAGCGGCAAGCCTTCAAATATCAGCGACATCAGTTGCACCCCCAGCAACTTCAATATGCGAGCACCCGTCCATTCACCCTTCTTCTTGAACCTCAGGAACGCCGAAATGGCGAAGTATAGACCTAGCGTTGCAGCACAAATCAGTATCATGATCTCCCAGAACAACAGCAGTGGCGGAACTTCCCGTAGATATGTCCGTTTATCCTCTCCAATCGCCATGTCATCCATCTGAGTGCCAAGAAAAGATGCTCCGGCCATCGCAAAATGAAACCCCGATCCGCATTCCTCGCCTTCGTTTTCGTCTTCATCTCGAAAGTATACCACGTTTGGTGGTGGCTTACAGTCCATGCTTTCATTCTGAGATGGAATGCCTTCATCTCTTGACAATGGGTACTGATGAATACCGGAGCTGATGTTGCCCTGCAGTGTAGAAAGATTTACGGTTGGAAGTGAATAGAAGTCGTCTTTGAGGCAGCCGTAGTCCCATCCACGATGACCCACAGCTTTCCAGATTCCCTGATTGTACTGAGAGACATCCACCTCGAATACGAAATACCCATCACGTACAACATCACTCGACGCCTTGCTCTGCATTCGTAGTGTCTCTCCATGACAATCCGTAAAGCGTCCTTCGTAAAACTGATAAATGCAAGACGTTCTTCCCGTCAAGTGAATGTTCCCATCATCTCCACGTTCCGAAATGTTCACCGGGCGCATGAGGATCGCTTTATCGCATTCGTCACCTATGCATCGACAAGCAGTCTGCACCTGCGTGGAACTTCCCACAATGTTTTCCCTCTGTGACGAAAACGAGTAGCGCACAACACCAACAGTGCCGAATCCCTTGGTCAAAAGTTCGCACCCCATATCTGAGTGTTCGCATTCGTCGCCTACGAGCGCGGAAAAAGTGTCGCGGTAAACAAGAGGCAGGGGAGAGCTTGTTCGTGTATGTCGGATGTCATGCTTTCGACCGGGGCCAAAGCCCCATGTTTGTATAGCTGTGCCAATAGCGTCCCGTAGTCTGTGGAGAATTGTTAGCGTCCCGCTGGGTCCGAGATCGTTGTTCACGTGCCGAAGTAATGGTCCGTCGGGAGTAGAGGTGTTTCGTTCGGTGTTCGGAATATTAGTAGGTTGGGGTTCTTGGGTGGCCGACAAGATGGCGAAAAGCGTCACGAACAGAAAGATCCCGACGGCAAAGAACACAAACACCACGAACACGAACTTGAGTACATGGCAGACATTCGAGCACAGAAGCCGCAGACCTCTCATTATAGTGATACCCTTTGTCGTGACGGTTTGGGAGCTCTACGGTACTCCGAAAATGAATAAGACTTTGCGCTCCAATGGCTCCGCAAGAACAGGGAGATGATGCATGCGTTTGCCTCGTCGGGAGACGAGGCCTAAGGCGAGAGAGCAATGGGAGCCGAACCGCTATCGAACTTATGCAGACTCCGCATCCGTACCAGTAGCTTTGTAGCAATAATCCTTTGTACCAGATAACAATGCAATCTCTTTGGCCGAATTGTTATCGAGTATCCTGTCATTCTCCGTTGGTCAAGGACATCCAAGAGCTATCACAAATGACCCTCAATATCCAATGAGGAAGAGTCAACAAGGAGTCCGAAAGTGTGAAGTAGAGCGTACACAAAAACGTAAGTTCATCGAAGGAACACCATTGGGTCCATTCGAGAATTCCTAAAGTCCTAGACTACCATGCTTCTGGACGAATTGAAACAAGACAAGTCAACTGCAATATTCTTCTCCACCAATGAGGTGAGATATCACTCTGTGGTTCGTGGGAATTTTCGGAAGGACACATTCTGAAACGTATGCCAACTCAAGGCCACTGGCCTTGAGTTGGCACACCTTGAGTTGGCATACGTTTCAGAGGCCACTGGCCTTGAGTTGGCACACGTTTCAGAATGTGTCCTTCCGAAAATTCCCAGTAGACCTTTAGACAGCTGTTGTTTGGAAGTGAATATGCGCGATAAAATTTTGAGACACGTAGGCCTCTTACAACAAATATTGATGACAAAGTATTTCTGCTTTAAATACACATTTCTTTCTTTTCTACGTAGAATATACAAATAACTTGAACGCTTTAGTTGTCGATTATTCTTAATTGCACATCAAAATTTAAAGTTAACGGCTAAAAGTTAAACTTATGGCGCTTCAACGAATCCAATCAAGTTACAATATTAATCTTTAGCCACCTTTTAATAAACGTCCATTGCAAAGCTCGTTTTGACACATTAGTTTAAAAACAGTTACTGTTAGGTGGTCAGAAAAACCAATCAATAATGTCCTTGTTTTTTAATTTATGAATTAATTAAAACCCACCGCTTCATTCGAGCTCACGCTGTTGCGGAGCAAAAGACTTGTGACATAGTCTCGACTTCACCCAATATAATTTCTTGTTCGTGTCTAGCACAATCTGCTTCTGTAAGTCTTGCGAGCGTGTTAATCTGCGCTGTAAGTACTTGTATTCTGCCCGGGAATCGTTCTTCAAGCGCGCGAGCCGCTTCCAGAAAATGCGTCACTCAAGAGAGTCGTGCCTCGCGAGAGTGGCAGATGGGCAATCTCGTGTGCAGCGTTGCTGACGCATGCCGTTCCGTACTAGCGCTCGCAGAGGTGCTCCCAGAACGGCGGCCGTTTGCGCGCGTCTACTGAAAACATTTGTTCATGCTGTCGCGGCACGCGAGAGCTACGCTACCTACACGTAACGCTCTCTCCTAAACAAGGCCAAAATCTTTCACGGCCGCTGCTTCATCATATCTATGGTCAGTCGGAACCGGAGTAAAGCTCTCGGGACTGGGTCTTGATACCCGTAGTCAACGCCCCCCTCGCAGCGAACCCGTCGTGCATTTCGTTCACTGAGGGACGCATTGTGAACGTGGCAGCATGAGCGCCACGGTTTTGGGGGTCCCCCGCTTTTGGTGCACGATATTTGCATTCTTGTTCTGACTCACGTGATTCATGGGAGGTTTCCAAGCATGAAGCATTGCCTCTCGCCATTAATACGCACTGCAAAGGGCTTCACTCGGGTAATACATCTACATCTTGAACAAGACTTTGGGAGCGAATCTGGGCTGAGGTGCTTCATGAGTGATGGCATCGTGCGTTCCAGACCCAGATAGGTTTGCCACTGAGTATAAACAGTTTTTAACTGAATGGACGCAAGATAGGGTTGTTGTTGATTAGACATCATGATGCGTGTTCATTCCCGTGGTTGTCGCTTGCGACGCAGGATACGATAGACTTTCACTTTTTATGTCAACAAGATGCTCTTTTTTTGTCTCATCCGGGACGCTTTTGCTGGATTGTCTGTTCTGAACGACGATTCCGAGGCCCCCATGCGCCCCGTCATTACTACTGTTCGCATTCATTGCAAAAGCCAAGCGTAAGCGAGACAACAGTGGAGCAGCTCCATCAATTCGATTAATGTGAATAAACCCATTTCGGAGTTTTGCTGGAGGAAAGGGCGCTTTTACGTATTTTTCGAGCTGCATATGAAACCACTTTTTTTTTCTGTCAGCCCTGGAAAGATCGGCTTGACTGCAGTCACGAGTGGTCTGGAACAGACACCGCTTTCTTGTCTCCCCTTCGACAGCAGTCGCTTGAATTCCGCCCTGAGCCCCGATATATGAACTTTTTGGATGAGGCACATGTTTCGATTGCTCTTTCTCTCGTGCGAAGCGCACAAGACAGGTGCGAACAGTTTGTTCATTTATCTCCGTCTCTTGCTCAAGCTTTGAACTCGATTTACTCTATTTAGATTGCCATGTCAACTCAGGCTTTCTTCCCCGCACTGCTTCTTTCCGTCCTACCCCAATCGACAACCTACATCGACTTTATCGTCTGCAAAAAACCCCACTGCTCGTCAAATCAAGGTTTTCTTTTGGAAAATGACCCTTCTACGAACTGCAGCCATCTTTCTCACCGTTTTTGCCATTGCGAAAGCCAATTGTCCTCCAGGAGAGGAGTCGTTTCCAGGCTTTGACGTCTGTCTTCCTTGCGGGATAGACTTCTTCAAGTCTGGTGTGGGCGCTGGACCATGCCAACCTTGCCCACCAAACTCCTTCTCTGTCCCTGGCTCTGTCTCATGCTTTTCATGCCCTCCTAATCAAGCGCTGCTTTCTACCGGACAATGCGGGAGTTGCCCGCCAGGTTCTTTCTATTTGAGTATCACTCAAGAATGCGTCGAATGCTCTCCAGGAACATTCTCTACCACGTCTAATATACTTCCACAATGTGAACAATGCCCTGATAATTCTTTCTCTGCAGGAAATGGAACGCAGTGCTTCTCCTGCCCTCCCGGAAAGGTTTACGTAGCCGAGACTGAAAGTTGTGTGGTATGTCCACCTGGAAGCGCTTACTTGGAGTTCAACCTTGAGTGCAGGCAATGTGAATTTAATCAAATCACCGTGGGTAATAACGAAGAGTTTTGCATGTTTTGCTTTGAGAGCTTTGCGCGTCCGGGCAGTACTTCTTGCTTTACTTGCCCGGAGAATCAAGTGTTTTTGGCAGATCTGGATGCCTGCGGAGAATGCACCGGTGAGTATAATCCGTTTGATGCTTCTTGTTTCTTTCTTCCATCTACGCAAGGTTAAGGCAAACAGAGGACAATCTCAGTTGACTCGTTAATGACGTTTACATAGCACATTGCAATTGTGGCAGACATAAAGAAACAAATGCAGTGCCCTTATGTTTTGCATTGTGCTCTCGAAAGTAAAATAGAAACGAAGACGACATGATAGCAATGGTTTCAATTTCTTTCAATTTTTGTATCCCTGGGGGCAACTACAAAAGCACCGTGTAAAATAGTTGAAATACATTATGGAGGATCAGAAAGGGCATCAGAGTTGCGCAGCAGGCCTGTTGCGCAGTTTTTTTCGTGCGCTACAATGTAACACTGAAGCAGGCTGAAAACCTGTTTCAAGATTTGTACAATGAAAAGTACAAGAAACGTCTTCTTCTTGAGCGAACGCTCCAAGACAATAAGAAAAGCATTTCATGTCGACTTCAAAAGAGATCGTGTAACCTTGAAAACTAAATTAAAGTTCCTTTCTAGCGGAGAGAAATAATTACACATAAATATATGCGAGCAAATACGTGCAACTTAGGTTCAAAGAAGACATAAAAAGAACCAATTTATTCTTTACGCCAAGAGAAATGATTATAGTACTGCCTCTCACCTTTTGCGTCTATTTTAAAAAGCTATGAGTCATTTTAAGTTACTCTGATCTATTAGCCATAAGCACCACAAACCGACCAAATCCGTTCAAATATTGCAATTACTTTGCAAAACTAATTTGAAATCACAAAAGTATATTACAAAAATTTTAAGAAAAATAGTGAACTAAATTTTATTAAAATATTTTGGAAACAATAGAGCCATTGATGCCACCAGATTCTATTTGTCAAGAAATGGCGCACGCGGTGGTCCACTCACCATGCGGTCGCCAACACGCCACTTGTTGAAGTTCGTGAGTCGTGGTGGGTGGTGAAACAGTCGAAGGTTGAGTGGTTTGCTACAAACATTTGCCAGCTTGCTGGCAACATCGAGCATCAGGCACACGTAGCCACGGTGACTGCTGTCCACATACATGCAGTCTGCGAGTTGTCATAACTCTGACTTCGGCTAAAAGACTTGCAGTGCCACGTAAGCCCCGCCGCATATGCTCTGTCATCAGAGCTTAACTTGAGCTTAATATCGGACGTTCTCTTACTTGTCTAATTGACATTCGGCTGTCATTGGAGTTGATAAACTCGGAGATGATTCACATTTCTTCACCAGCACATGCAGTTTCTCGATCATTTCTTGTTCTGCAGTGCCCTTTCGCTTGCATTTCGTATCAGAAGTGTTGTAGATTAGGTGGCACCTGTTTATTCAAATGCTTGTACCTTGATGCTTACGAGAACACCTTGTGCGCTCTGCGTTGTATAAATGCATTGCAGATGAGCTCCAAGCATGAACTCTGCATCCAACGCCCCACTTGCATCCTCTCTAAGGTTCGCAACGAAAAATCCAACTTCGATTTTCTTTGCTCAAGTACCGTGCTTTTTTTCTTCTCTACCAGAATCTGCGACAGGGGCTATCGTATATAAGGAGAAAAGCACGTAAATGGAGTGAAGAAACTCGGAGCATGATTTTTCGTCGGGGAAGGCAACTTCGGTATTTTCATTGTACATAGGCGCTCGTTCATGTGCATCATCATTACAACCCATGTAATCCACTAATTCAGCCGACAACGTGTTCTCAAAACACATCCGCATCATACAACACTTTTCTTTGTTGCTCAAATTGTGACATATTGTCCTCATCTATCTCCTCGGCAAACTCACTTACGCGTGGAAAATGGCGGGGGGCCAGCCAGTGTCACAGGCAACATCGATAAAGACGAGCACTTCACTCGAAAGGCTTTGGTATTCAATGAGACAGAGAAGCGTGTACTGAAGGCTGAGTAGCAGTTTGTTGTACTGGGAAAGGCGGCGCTCAAGTCGGATGTGAGAGCTTACTGGTCGAATGCAACTATTCTTTGTGATGGAGAAGAAGGAGAGGTGTGAGTTTTTGCCATGCAAAGGGATGTGAATGGTAAAAAGAGGATATTCTTCTTTCTTATTTTCTGTAGGCAAAGAGGATCATGCGGTGATTTCTGAGTTGTCGCTATAGCCCACAAGAATGTACGCGACGGTTTGGAAGGAAGTATTCGTTGGTGAAATAAGCGACGGTGAATCGACATTGCACTAGTCGTACGATCTCCTTTTCTAGCAATCGCAATGGACGACTTCTTTGAAGCAT
This sequence comes from Gracilaria caudata, assembly GCA_030374735.1. Lineage (NCBI taxonomy): Eukaryota > Rhodophyta > Florideophyceae > Gracilariales > Gracilariaceae > Gracilaria > Gracilaria caudata. Next base: position 13,501 of record JASCIV010000613.1, read on the forward strand.
TCTTTGTGGCCTGGAAAGAAGACTTGGAATGAACTAACTTGAAAGTGTGAATACTTCCTGAAGGTGTTGATTTCTCGTAGAAAGTACGGCTATAACGCGATCAAGGAACTGCGCTGAGCTCAAGCTATGAACTTAGAAGGGAACCAACGAGTAAGCTGCCTTCTCTGGTTTGTGGTCGTCAGCAAGTTGCTGACCACCACACACCATAACATGCAGCTTACTCGTTGGTATATAAAAACCCGCTGGCTTGGAGTGAGCCTGGGGTAGAAGCTACCTCGTTGCGGTGGTGCAATCATTACATTTGTAAAGAAATGACTACGCTTTAGAACCGGAGATACTGCGCTTGATGATGTCAAATAGGGCTGCATAATATGGATGTCCTTCACATCAGCCAAAAAGGCAATGCGAATAGTTGTCTTCAGTTGGGTTTGGACAATTTCCGGCGTTGTGCATTGCTGCAAACACGCGCTTCTAAAAGCGTAGAGTTCAAGTATGATTCAATGTGCGTTTCCCGTACTTCAAACCATGAATGAGACGTCTCTTAGAAGAGCAAGCTGTGCTACAACAAAACTGAGCAAAGTGACATATTTTTTAAATTAAACTAGAACCTTGAAAAGCACGGGGATTTGGAACAGATTGATGTTAGACCTGAGAAGGTTTTGCTTAGTCGTTCAAAACATCAACAAATGTTTCTGTTTGTATTCTTTAAAATATTCAGAAAGCAGGTTTTAAGATAATTGATTTGATTGAAGCTAGCCATATGTTGATTGGTCCATAATTTTAAACTGCTTCAGAACTAATTTGAAGTGCTCAAAATAAGCAATCAGTTTGCCTTTAGTTTAGAGCCGGAAATAAATTATGCCAAGAGCTGAAGTACAAAAATTAATTTATTTTATACACGTATAGAACTGATTGCATGTTGTATGTGTGTGACCGTTGTAATTCAGTTCTTGCGTGGCTGCCAACGCAAGAACTGAAAAAAAAAACTCGCGCAAAAGTTTGAATTCGAATAGCGTTAGAGGACCAAATTGAACAGCTCTGCCACGTATCCAGGGTCTCGCGTAAAACGCTCATGTTGTAACGCATTTGGCCGTCGAATATTGGAGTAGCTTCCATAACGTCGAAGCCCGACGTAATGTCAGAACCAGAAGATGCCTTTACAACTATGATTAAAAAGCCGAATGCCGTTGTCCTGCTTGATAGTAGTTATTTTTGCACAATAGCAACAGCATCGGGCAAAGTGTCTCCGTTCCCTAGAAACCAAAAAATGGCATCCTGGTTCCATGCTGCGTTTCATTGGAGTGGTGTCGATGAAAGCAGGTAGTCTAGAACTAAGTTTTTGAATAATTTTAGGACTTGACCGCCGCTCATAGCATCACAAACATCTGATGGAGTGCATGGGACTCTCGTAAAAGTACAACACATCGAGTTTTGCTTGTCCCGAGTGTAGCACTGCCAACAAGTGACTGTTGCAACAATACCTTCGTACTATTTTTCGCTGCAGGCCTTCTGCTGTGAGTCACGAGATTAGACTCTTGTTTCGTCATCATGTTCGTGTAACACTGGCTTCAGGGCGCAGCAGCGACCAAATGCATTCACCGCCGACTACAGCAGTTCCTACCCTCAGGCTCCGCGTTGCCTGTGAGTCAGGTGGCCTCACGCCACCTTATTCAAAGTTGCCGGGGAGTGCTGTGAGTCACGAGTGAATCTCGAGAACATGCTCTTCACTCGTGTGTTATTGCAGTGTAGCCCGTGCTGGGATGTGCGCAGTATCACAGTCCTCGCGTGTAATGAGTCACGTCCGAGGAAAGCAAGATCGAGATAGGCCGAACAGCATCCACAACAATGCCCCTAACTTGAGTGCCACAGGTGCTCAAGATGGACACCTTTTTGAGTTCTACACATGTATCTTTGGGGTCAAATTGTAAAGGGAACGTGATCTTCCCAGACTAACAACAGTGTAAAAGCTGCTCATTGACTTGAGGAAGAACCTCTGGCATTCTGTGAACTCCTTTCCTGGTCTCACAGTTCTAGCCGGTCGCAAAATACAAGCAACCATGGTGCAAATCTGTGAACGGTATCTATAGCGTCGTCGGAGTGCTGATGGTCATGCTGCTGACTCACTGCATTCAAGTTATCGTCTCCTGCCATAATTTGCACACAATCTATGACACCCGTAAGCCATTGCGTCTCAAAACAACCCGTCTCTCTCTGTTGATGG